>JARJDZ010010448.1:0-14362 GCA_030264555.1 Aleochara sp. GC000083
TACAAATTGCAGTCTTTAAGATGTTTTATTTTCTGAGGAACTTGTTTCTTTTAGCCAATAATTTTTAGTAATTTTATCCTTATGAAAAAGTAACAGGATTTTAGGGTTTTATTTAAAAATATCGAAAATAAAAAAATTTGCAATATAAGTTCAATACAGAAATGGTAAAAGATTTGAAAGAAGTTGAGGGCTTTAAATAATAATATGTCTTGGAATATTTTACATTTACCAAAAAAATGTACAAAAAAATATGAAGATAGTTGACTCATAATTTGCAATTATAAAGAACTTTATTGTTGGGAATACATTATAAATAAAATATACAATTTTTGCATTTAAAAACTGAAAAAAATAATTAAATACATAGAAGTCAATAAATGTTCTCTTTTTTCTTGGTCAAATTAAAAAAAAGATTAAATTATGTATCACATAACTGAATCGAAGCTGATTAATAAACAATTGTTTATTAATGATCTATACTATCATATAATAACTAAATTATGATTTGCAATAATTATCTGCAATTTGCACACTTCACGAAACCCCAAGGGATTAAACGAAACTACAATCAGAATTGAATATTAAATCCAATAGCAAGCACGAATTGTTAATAATTTCCTATTATCTAGAAACATATAAATATCAAACATGGAATTTCAATAACTTTCTGTTGAATGCATCCCACTGATGAAATTTTCCTAAGTAGTACGTTAAAAAAATCTCCTCAATTATGTACAAACTTTTAACAGGAATACCGAGCGGAAAATTCTGCAGAAAAACCAAGCAGAGAATCCTGCAAAAAATAAAATAAAATTGTAGGGAATGCAATTATAATGTCATACATTTTCTATGCTTAAATTGTTGCAGTATTCCTGTGTTATGCATTGCGAGTCATTTTTAATATCATGAATCCCAATTCGGAGAATCCTGCTCCAGTCAGGATGAAGCGAGCGGCTCGTGCGACATTGATCCTCATCCCACTCTTCGGACTGCAATACATCCTGATCCCGTTCAGACCAGAGTCAGAGTCCACCTACGCACATTTCTACGAATATGTCACCGTCGTTATCACATCTCTGCAGGTACGTGTATACGATTATCTCTAATTATTTTCGGTATGTCACCTTTTGTACTTCAGTAATTGCAAACCAAATATTTGCAAAGAGTTGCAGGTTGCATGAAAGATTTGCAAGATTTTATGATTTACCTGAATGAGGATTTTCTGTTAACGAATGGTTTACTTGTTTTAGGTTCAGTAAAATATTTTGTGTATGTTTTTCATTGAAAGAGTAATTTGTAAAAAGATGTTTCTTGGTAGTTATTAAAATTTAAATCTGTGCAATTATCCTGTAGTTTATATGCAGCAAAAAGGACTAAAAGGAATATTTATTTTCACATGTATATCTCCTAATTGAATCACTTGAATGTGATGCAATTTTAAAATATAAATAGTTGAAGATAGAAGTGAAAATTTCATCATCTAAAAATGCAAACTTTTCCCTATTTTCGCTTCTTTAACTGCGTATAACTTTTAAACCATTGCATTAATTAAATTAAAGTTGGAACCAATTTGTAGGTCTTCACAAGCACTTTCCAAAAATCTATGGGTTCATGCCCTTTTACCTATGAGGAGTTCAGAAATCGCATTCGAAGAAAAAAATTGAAATAATATTTGTAGCGAAAAAACGATAAGAAATTCTTAAAATCACTCGAGTTTTCAAAAATTTTCATATCTCCGAAACTAATGGACCGATTTTCTTGATTCAAAGGACATTTGACATATTTTGACGAAAAAATAACATTGGTCATGGTCCCGAATCTGTCCAGGATTCAGAAATACCCGAACCAAAAAGATGAGGTCATAAAAATGCAAAATTTTCGCTTTTTTTCGCTTTTTAACTGTGTATAACTTTTAATCGGTTGGACCAATTAAACTAAAGTTGGAACCAAATTGTAGATCTTGATGAGCACTTTGCAAAAATCTATGGGTTTATGCCCTTTTGGTTATTGGGAGGCCAGAAATCGCGTTTGAAGAATTTTTCATATCTCCGAAACTAATGGACCGATTTGGATGATTCAAATGGCATTTAATATATTTTGATGAAAAAATAACATTGGTCATAGTCCCGAATCTGTCCAAAATCCACAAATATCAAAAATACGCAATTTTCGCTTTTTTAACTGCGTATAACTTTTAATTGATTAAATTAATTATTTCTCCATGGAAACTGCTTTATGAATATTAATATGTATTTAGTAAACTATAACATCTTCTAATCTTTATTTAGAACCAAACTCTGAAAATCAAATCAGAAATACTCAAATTACAAAATACATAAATTCATTCAAATTTTCATGCAACTTTTCTGTACCCATTTAATTTCCTTACTCTCAGAGATAATTAATCAATTTGGAAATTCACTCGTTGCCAACCTCAAGAACTGAATAAAAAAAGAAAGCCTAAACAATATTCTCCAAAACACATTAACCCTTCAACGAGAAAGAATGCCATCATCGCTTTTGTTTACTCTGTTCTGCCTTCATATTCGTTTATTACTTTGTTCCATGTCACTCGTTATTGATTACGAATATAAATTCTGGTGCTAAACGATAACGTGTCATTCGGCTCGGGATGCAGCCATTACTTAAGCAGGAAAATTATAAATGACATTGACGTTTGCATAGCTTTCAAAATTCAATTTGTGGTAAAAGAGGCAAAAAAAATGAGGTGAAAAATTGCTTTAGGCTGCATAAACATAATTCAAACAATGTATTTATGGATTTACTCCTAGAAATTTTTAAGAAAATTCTTTTGCTGTTTATTTTCTTAATCAACAATTCAACATTTTTTAATTAAAAAGAAAACGAAAGATATATTGTTTTTGCAAGATGCAAAAACAAAATCATAAAGTAGAATCAAATATGATTTTATCCATAATCTTGGTATATTAATTATTGTAAACTTTTATTTGCAAATATCATTTTTAGAAATGATATGAATATTTGAAATTTGCAATGATAAAACAAATGCATTTTATTCACGAATTAATTTGTGAGTAATCCATCTTTAAACTATTTCCTTTTATCATTTAAATTATTTGGCTCTAATCAAAAAATCTGTTTTCGCAAATACGCAATTCATCACAAAAAACGTGAAAACATGCTTTAAAGTTTTAGGAAATAGGAACTAATTTATCTTGCAGAAAGTGGATTAACTTTTAATTTTAAATAACATGCAAAAACTTCAAAGCATCCAAAATGTCAAACCTGTTAACTGTTAACTAAAAATTAATTGAATAAGTAAGGAACATTCTAACTTTAAATAAATTAAATCCCACAAATTGGCATGGGTTCAAAATTACATCCAGAGCTTAACTGAAAAATAGTTCAGACAAAAGAGTTTAATAAATCAGTTCAATTGTCAGTACCATTTTCGGATATTAAAATGTTTTCAGTTATTTGCAGTAAATTCGTGCTTTTGGCATTTCCATTGTTCAGCAGGGATGCAAATTCAGCGCTCTAATTAACGTTGAAAATACCATCATTCATTGGTTGTGATTGTACCAAACTAGATAAATACCTAGTTTGTACCAAAGTTAGGATTAGTAATTGTTGGAAATCCAATCTGTGCTCGGTGTGCAAATTGTAGGCTTTGAGTTGAAAACCACCCATTACAATAATATTCCAATAATTTGTGTTGTTTTGGCATTGTAAATGATTAGATTTAATAAACTAGTCAAAGAAAAGTTTTATATTTATTGATCAAAACTGGACGTCATGATAGGCAACTGATTGTACATGTTTTGAATCTTTGAAACTTTGAAGTTTGTAACTCTACTAGAACAAAAATTATAGCGATTTAAAATTTATTGAAGAAAGCAAAATTATTTTTTATTTAATAAAAGAATACTATTAAGTAATTTCTTTGAGTAAAATTTAAAATATTATTTATTTAATTAGTAAAGTTAGCTAAACAAATCAAATCTAAGTGATATCAGAAAAAAACAACGTCTGATTCTTCAATTTTAAAAACTGTACTTGAAAAAATATAGTATCAATTTCATTATCAAAATTTAAATAATTAAATGAAAATTTTAAGGTAAGATACCATTTTTATGAAAGTACAACTCATTAGCTTTCGAAATTTTCAAGAACGAACCTGATACCTCAATTAGTTTCGAAGATATTCAATTTTGATTGAAACCATTTCTACTTTTGAATTACTAATTTTCTATGGAATATTTCAAAAATTTAAATTCATAAATTGAAAGATGAAAATGTGAACTTTCATTTTCTTTTTTAATCATAAAAATCGGCCCAGTAGTTTTCGAGCTATGATCAAAAGAAGTCTTATGGAAATTTACATGGGGATTCAAACCGGAAACATCCCCTCGAAAAATCCATGATGGCGGCTCCCATTTGATTTACATTGGTGTAGCTAAGACTAAAATACACTTCCTTAGCAACGGTTTGTCGATTCAGTTTATTCTTTACATTTTATTTAATATCTCGAGAACGGCTCGACCGATTTTTACCAAATTTGGCACATAGACTAACAGATAGTCGTAGATTCAGATTTTAGGGGCGGCAAATCCAAAAATGCATTGGGGGCGGCTATTTACCGCAAGCAAAGTGGAAAAATACCTTAAAATGGTAGATCCGTTCGATTAATTTTCATCAAATTTTGAATATACATTGGTGTCTTGATGAAGATACTGTAACGGGGGCGGCAGACGGAAAATTTTCCGGGGGCGGCAGAAAAACACCGTTGAATATCTCAATATTCTTTTGTTAATATCTCAAAAACGGCCGGTCCGATTGTTTTCAAATTTTCACCATTTGTTTATTATATATTTATCTATAAATATCCAGATTTTCAAGTTATTCTGTCGGTTTGTTTATAAATTATTAATTGTTATAGTTAAAATAGAGTATTTAACAAAGTTTGTGACAGATTTTCTCAGAAATGGATCAAGCAATTCTTACCAAATTTGATGCATTAAAACCCAAGAATATACCAATCTAAAAAACAAAAACTGACTTTGTATTATACATTCTGAAATCATAAATAATGCAAATTTCATGCCAAAACCTCGTGTAAATTTCTTCCCACAGGGACTCTGCGTTTCGCTCCTGTTCTGCTTCGCCAATCATGACGTCCATCACGCGATCCTTCGAAGTCTTCGTCGACGGTGGTACTCCTGGGGGTGGACGCGGTGCACCGCACCTGGGGATCACAGTGCTGGGGTCTTCGTCATCAACAGTTCCGGCCAGAGGACCAGCATCCGCATGATATGACTACAACGGAAATCTACGCATTCAACGTACTTCCAGCCTACGGGAAGCATCGCGAAGACCGGAAACGACCGTCTGCGACACGACGTGACAGTCGTCCATCTGGAGCAGGTGGCAATTAAAAACACATCAGTTTAAATTTGATGCTTCAGTGCACGCACAACGGACTAAACTCCGCGATGGATCAACTTGCAGGATAATTTTCTATGGGCTCGACTGAAATTTCATTAACTGGTAACAAAATTGCGGGGGTGACTGGAGGAATGAGAACTATCAGGTTTGTAACTTTGTTGATTACATTTGGTCCTCGAATGGGATTTTCCTGAATTGTAATTTAAATTTGTTTGAAATCAAATTGGATTTGAATGAAATTTTAAAGATTTGTTGTTATTCAAGTTTAAAAATCAATTTTTTTTTTCATTTTAATAACATTTTTAAGTGCATTTCTTTATGTAGCAATAATTTTTAATTTGAAAAGTTTTAATAGTAAACTGAAAAATTGAATCAATGACAAATCTCTCATGTTTTCATTCTTAAATCAAACAATACTTAAATACAATAATATCAAAAGTGTATTTAACAATCTCTTTATTTATCAGGCTATGCAAATATAAATAAAGATAAATAAAGATAAATTATCCAGAAACTAAATATATTTGTGGTCAAAAACAGCAGCCATTCAAAACGATAAACTAATTAAACTAATTCCATTGCAAACTTGAGGAAATCAATACGGATGAATATTTTGACATATTTGAATAATTTAATTACCATATTTGAAAATCATTGATAGGATAGAAATTACTAGTTAATTAACTTAATTTGTTTAGATTTAATTGGAATATTGGTTTTCCATATTTAATTAAAAAATTCCAACCAATGGGTTTAAAAAAAATGAGTAAAAAATTGTATTTTTATTAATAACATTCGACTTGACAGTTAAATCACATTGGAATCCAACTAAATTTAATCTTCATGTTTTAATTTTTTTTGAGAAAATTCTATTTTTCCTTCTGATAACTTTTTATTTTTTTGGATTATGATTCTGTTTTTAAAAAGGTATTATCTTCATTCATTAAATATTCAATAAAAGAATGTCTTCATAGAAATTTTGCCAGATGGAAAAATCAAATTTCTAAATCTTCAAAGTTCAAACAATTTTTTTCCTTATTTCAGAATTTTATTTAAATTTGCTGGGAAATTAAAAAATGAGAAATTGAATTATTGTATTTCCTCCAATACCAAAATTAAGTAACTTAAATTGCAAATAAAAATGCCTCGAAATCGAAATATCATCAAATTTTGAATGTAAGGATTGAATTCATTCAAATTCTAAATTTGGAAACTCTAAACAAATTTTTAACTTTTAATTGAAATCTATTAGTAATTTTTTGGATAATGATCCTGTTTTTGAATAAGTTCTTATCTTCATTTAATAAATATTTCATTAAAGAATGTCTTCATGAGAAAATTCTTTCCTTACTTCAGAATTCTGTTTAATTTTACTAGAAAATGGAAATTAGAGAAATTGAATTATTATGATTATAATTTCGGCTATACCTACAATAAAAATTCATTTTATTCAAAAAATATTTTAGAAATGATAAAAAATATCATCAAACTTTGAAGGATTGTAAAAATTGAATCCATTTAACATGAAAATTTGGAAACTTCAAAGTTTTGCAATATTGTAAACTCAGTTTTCTAAATCTTCAAACTTCAAACAACTTCTCTGCTTATTTGTAGATTCTATTTAAGTTTGCAGAGAAATGGAAAATTGAGTAATTGATTTATTATAATTCCTCCCATTCGAAAATGAAATGCATTTTATTCTGAAAGGATCAAAACATCATCAAACTTTGAAGGATTTTAAAGATGAGTGAATCAAACTTTTCACAAACATCTATTAGATTTGTCAAACTTCCTTGACTTTTTTCATTTCTTTTGGAACAAATTTTCAATGAGAAAGCCACTCTGCAATCATTTACCGAATCTATTGGAATCTTCTTGCTACAAAGATGTTCAAACAAGCTAAGGGCAGGATTTGAAAGCTAATGATATTTTCGTTCCTTCGACGCTCCATGTAAACAGATTTACATACCAACGCCTTTCCCAATTTCCTATCCAGACGTATTATCCTTCGTTGGCGAATCAATATCCCGAGGATTACTCTGACATATACGACTAAGCTAATGCGCGATAACAGATTTTATACAAATTCCAAATTTCTTCTAACTGTAAGAAATGTTTCATTGAATTATCCAGAACCTTCAAAAAAGAAAAAAAAAACAATGAAAAACATTTATGAATTCAGGATTATTTATAAATCATTATTTTTGGCTATTAATAAATAATTTACAACAATATCATATTTCCAGGTAGTAATATAAACTAGGTAAACAAAACTAGGATAACAAACTGAAATTAAGCTTTTCAATGAAAATCTCAACAATAAATTTCAATTTATTACATTCAACAATATTCATAGTAATTTTGAATAATAAAATATACAATTATTTATTATGGCTATCAAAATAATACATGTATTATGAATAAACTCACACGAGAAACAAAAATATTCATATGAATCCAATCCAATTTACAAAAAAATTCACAAATTTTATGAAAGTTTTATATCGAACATATAATAATAATTTTGCAGTAATAATATTAATGAGTTGCCCATAAAAATTATTAATTACGATACGTTTTAATAAAATCACTACATGAAATTTTCATTCATAAATAATCAATTAAATTATGAACAAAATTATGCTCTTTATTAATTAATGAGTTTCTCTGAATTTTATACATTATTATACAATATTCTGACAAATTTGAAAACTCATACAGATTAAAAATACAACTTATTATAAAATAAATCAAATATCTTGCTCTAAATGTTGATTCTTTAAAGAGAAACATTTCAGGATAAATTTTCAAATACAACATATAAGAATTTCTTATCACAATGTTGTTATTATTTAAAATGTAATTTATTGATAAAAGAAGTGAAATACTAATCACGCTTACAAATTGTAAATAAAATTATTAAGCAAAATTGTGATCAATTTGTATGTTACTTTGATGTTTTGAAAACAAAGATATCAAATGTATAAATCAACGGAATAAATAAATAAATGTCATGTTATGTGATTTTTCCTTTCAATGCCTAAATTTGCCCAACGCGCATGTATATTTATTATAGTCCTTTATTTAAATAATGGAAGAATATGCTCTGTTATGGGAAATGATTACAGTTGTACACATTCAACAAGTATTTATTATATTTGCATAAAAATATTGGCATGTTTGCAAAGGCTATTATTTTGCTTAATTTGGAAGATTGGCTCAGGAAAATTGCTAATAAAATCCACCCATAATAATTTAACTTTTCCTGTATTGTATGATAATTAAATTCTGCATGTAACAAACAATTGAGATTTTAACTATGTTTATAATTCATTTTTTTGGTTTGGAAAAATTTAAAAAAATTGTGTTTCTTGGGATGAATTTGAAACAATGAAATTGAATAATAAATTAAATTTTATAACATAAACGAATTTTAAATATATCTTCATTACACTATGATATAATTATATACAATTCAAAAAATTATTCATTCTTAGCAATTATTTAAATATTTATCAATCAATTTTCCGAATTAAAATGCATACAAAATTCAATCTACATATTAAATTAACTATTTATATTACAAAAATTAAATATTTCATTGCACTCATTGCCAACCGAAACATCAATTTGTTTATTTGTTAATTTCCACACAATAAAATAATAAAAACAGTCGTCTATAGCATATGTCAAAATACTAATTAAAATTCTAGTAGAATAGTTATTGAAATATCCTCCTATAATTAAAATCCATGCAGTTTTATTTGTTTTAATTATTTAACTCGTCGAAACACATATTAATTAAACCCAAACGTGCAATGTTATTAATTAGAATATTGGTTTGACAGGTGCAATTAATTATAATGTACAATGAAGTGGGGAATATGAATAAAATACATGAAACAATTCGGATTTCCAGTGATATTATTTTAGTTGGTTCGTCGACATTATCTTCTTTTTGTTGTTCTTCTTACTACGATGATGAAAAACATATTTTTTGTGTCATTCGTTCTGGTTTTCCTCGAGGCGTTTCCCAATGCATTGGTAAATACTTTTGTTTTTCTTTATGATAAATTTTAAGGGGGAAATATTACATATAAGTTTTTCAATTTTTTATGTAGGCTCGTGAAATTCCTGAAGAAATGAGGGAATTGGTTGAAATGCTTCATACAATGTGTCAAGCAGAATCTGGAGTTCCTGAAGGTTCAATTTATGGAATTTTTATTTTGGTGTTGTAAATTAAATTTGGGATTTTTGCAGCACTTATTTCTGATGCTCAAAATGGGAAATTTGCTGATGATCAGCAATTGAAATGTTATATTAAGTGCACAATGGCTGAATTAGCTCTGGTAAGAAAAAATATTAATTTGTTGTTATGATAATGAATTTATCACTAAAATTGATGGTCTAAATATAACAGAGAGTATATTTTTTAAAGAAAAGGGAATCGGTTTTTTGCCAATTTGATCAATACATTTTTTAATATTCAAATCTTAATCAAAAATTGTTTATAGCAAATTTTTTATAAGAAAAAGAAATGCAAAAATTTAATTTAGCATTAAACAAACTTTATAACTTTATTTATACTTTTTAATGAAAAGAAGGTCGGGTTCTTTTTCCAATTAGATTGATACATTTTTTAATATGAAAATTTTAATCAAAAATTGTTTCTGGGTCAGATTTTCTTAAAAGGGTAAGAAATGAAAAAATTTAAATAGTAATATACAAAATTTAAAACTTTATAAATACTTTTTAAAGAAATGAACGTCGATTTTGTCCAATTGGATTAATAAATTTGTTAATATTCAAATCTTAATCAAAAATTGTTTCTTTGGCAGATTTTCTTAAAAGGGTAAGAAATGAAAAATTTAAATAGTAATATATAAAATTTGCAATTTTATAAATACTTTTAAAAGAAATGAACGTCGATTTTTTCCAATTTAATTAATAAATTTGTTAATATTCAAATATTAATAAAAAATTGTTTCTTTGGCAGATTTTCTTAAATGGATAAGAAATAAAAAATTTAAATAGTAATATACAAAGTTTACAACTTTATAAATACTTTTTAAAGAAGTGAAAGTCGATTTTTTCCAATTTGACCAATATATTTTTTAATATTCTAATGTTCATCAAAAATTGTTTATGTTATAAATTTTCTTACCTGGATAAGAAATAAAAAATTATAAAGAACTAAAATACAAAATTTACATCTTTATAAAAATTTATAATAGGACTTTTTTGTATTAGAAAATCTTATTGTTGGTACAAATTCCAATAAGAAATTCAAATTCAAATCTGTTGCTATAATATTTCATAGCATATAAAATGTCACAAGTAAATCATGAAATTATCCAATTTTAAACATTGTAACAATAGTAACGAGTTGTCATTCATTATGATAACTATTGAAATAAAAAAAATTTCTCTTACTGTAATACATTTAAAAGTTATATAATCATTTTCAGCTTGATGAAGATGATGGAACAATCGATGAAGAAGCAACAATTGCTCTTATGCCTGAAAGTATTAGAGCAATTGCAACTAAAGCCATTCGAACATGTGGAACTCAACGTAAGTCCAATAAATCTCCCGGAAATGCAATCGAAACTTTTGACAAGTTGATAAATGTATGTGACATATGTATTATATCCATTTTCCAGGAGGTGCAGATCTCTGTGAAACCGCTTTCCTAACGAGCAAATGTTATTACGAACAAGCACCAGACGATTATGTTCTTCCATGAAATTTGCCAGGAATATTTGAAATATTGACCATCAGCTTCATCTATTTGATATTTTTCTGTGTGATTTAAGAATACGAAATTGTCTGTATCTTAATTAAAACAAGTTGCAATCATATTGGGAGATTATTTGTCAATCCATTTATTTCTTCTATTGAATTCCACAATGTTAATAATTATGGTAACTTCACTTTCATTATGATTATGATTTTAAAAAGTTTATCTTTCCAGAAACAAGATAATTTTACTTGTTTATATTCTTTCATCATTTTTATTCTAGATTTTTGAAGAAAGTTTGTAGATTCTAATTCATCAATAGTATTCAAGAATCACATTTTTAAAAATTACATTTTCAGTCACTAGAACATGATTAAAAACTGAATAAAAAAATATTCTATTCGCCAATGTTTAAAATTATTTTGCAAGGCTTTTAAGAAATACAATTTTAGATTATTTTACAAAAATACAAATAACATTAATGTACCAAATTATAGTAATTAAAAACCCACATTTTGAAATATACTGAAAATATACTTCCAAAAACCAAGTTTATACCTCATAAACCTCTTAAATTACTATTTGATAGGACATTAAATTGTAAATTTCAAAATTTTAAATGCAATTTATCAAAATTAATAAATTATTCTACAAATTAAGTTATTACTCCTCAATTTTGCTAATTAATATATGGCAAAAATATTAGATAGATATTCACAGATATTCACAGAATAGACGTTATAATTTCGTTAGCTAGACGATAAATAAATAATAATAATAACGTTATAATTAACGAATATAAATAGAATCGATAATATTTGCAAATTTTCTGACACTTTGTTTGCTTCCTATAAAAACATTTATTATTGCACAAACAAAACAATCTACTGCTCATTGTACCAACAATTTACCATTACTTACAATAAATAATCAACTAAACTAGACATAACATTTGTTAAAGAAACGCCCCATCGATTATGAAAGCATTTTTCTAAACATTTCCACTACATAATTTAATTTCCTTTTTTTTGTTTTAGCTTCTGATTATATTCTATGTCAGTAATCATAGAAAATCATTAAAAGAGAGAGGGAAGGAAGTATTGCAAAATTCATCATATAAAACAATAACGTTCAGAGTTTATTATATTTGTTGAATTTTCTTTCTTTGTACACAAGTCAAAAACCTATTGGAAATTATGGTTTTGTTCAAATTTTCAACGATTTTCCTTCTTATTGGACTAAATTTGATTCAAATATCATTTGTAAGTCCAATTAGAAAAATTAATTAATTCAATTAATTTACTAGTTAAAAAATATGTTATAATAAATGTTATTTGTTTAAAATTTTATTTTGTTTATAGGCAAATTCGAATATTCCAGAAGAAATGCAAGAAGTTGCAGCAATGTTGCATCAAACTTGTCAGGAAGAATCCGGTGTTCCAGAAGGTAAATTGCAATTGAAGCAATTAATTAATGATAATTAATTAATTACCATTTTACAGAACATATCGTAAATGCTAGAAAAGGAAATTTTGCAGAGGATAACACCTTGAAATGTTATATTAAATGCGTTATGGAACAAATGGCAGTTGTAAGAAAAAAATGGCATTTATTGTACTTTGATTTATTTTATTTAAATAATAATTGTTGTTGATAGATTGAAGATGATGGAACAATTGATGAAGAAGGTATGATTGCACTTTTACCAGATCCTTTCAAAGAAAAAGGCGAAAAAATTGTAAGAACATGTGGAACAAAACGTAAGTTAAAAATTTATTTGAAATCAGACAAATTTTTAAACAATTATTTCCAAAATTTAATGTGTTGTTTAGTATCCTCAACATTAGTTGATATATTTTCACAGCTATTTGCACAATATAGTCAAACATTAATAAATCAATTCCTATTGGAAATTGTAACCAATTGGAAATTTTTAACAATAAATTTGAAGATTTTTAATTCTTAAATTTAAATTGCAAATCTATAGTTGTATTTTTTTACTATTTTACAGGTGGTGCTGATGTATGTGATACCACATTTTTAACACATAAATGTTACTATGAGCAATCACCAGAAAATTACTTTTTGCCTTAATTTTAAACAATAATAATGTTATTATTTATTATGTTATTGTAATTTTATGAAACACCAGTGACAATTATAAAACAAGCATTCATCATCTAGAAATTGAATAATTTATTCCCTAGAGAAAGTAAGATTTTCTAAACTTCAGTTCGGAGAACAGATTTTTGAAGTGAAAACTTTTTTTCACATTTTAGTAATCACAGAAATCGATTCTTTTATTCTTTGATAGTAAAGTGCCACTCTCGGTGTTTTGACAACTTATCCACTCATAATATGTTAAGCATTAGTGTTATTAGTTTATATTCCAAATTTCGTGAAAATCGGCCGAGCCGTTTGCGAGAAAATCGCATTTGAACTAAGAAAAATCAGTTTTTTTATTTATAAACATTAATAATTTATGAACAAATTGATTCCCGATATTGCAAATCTCTAAATATGTCCATGGATATATAATAAATAATCCCTGAAAATTTGAATGCAATCGGATCATTAGTTTCGGAGATATTGATGAAAATGTGAAAAGAGAACTGGTTCGTTTCGAATGAACCCCATATTTTCGGTTCGCACAAATTCGGGACCATGACCAATGTTATTTTTTCGCCAAAATATGACAAATGCTCTTTGAATCAGAAAAATCGGTCGATTAGTTTCAGAGATATTGATGAAAATGTGAATAGTTCAAAATGCTTCATTTCGAACGACCTTGATTCCCCCATTCCACAAAAAAGTGTTGCGTAATATTTGATTTAACCCTTTAACGAAGGAATGCGGCGATGAATAGAATATTGATACAGTAACAAGTAAACAGTTGCAAAGTAAATAGAGAACAATGGGATCGGAATGCGAGGAATGCAACCGCAGAGTACACACGAGGGTCGAATATAATAGAAGAATAAATAACAGCTGCGTTACTTCACATAATGTATTCCTATAGGAAATCTTTTTTCATATATCTCAAGAACTATTTGACCGATTTTGATGATTCAAAAACCATTTTAAAGGGCATGATTTAAGCTTTCACTTAAACAATCTGTTTTTGCGTGGTAATTATAAAAACAAATTGTATTTCGTATAAACACCCCTGTTGACGTTTTCACTTCTATCGTGTGA
>JARJDZ010010451.1:0-16024 GCA_030264555.1 Aleochara sp. GC000083
TATAACAATAAAAACAGTTAGTTAATTGCTTGTATAATACCTTAAGCACCAGCAGTTGTTAAACCCATCATGTGGAAGCCAATCCAAATGTTGCTTGAAGTTTGTCCAACATGTGATAAATACTTCAATAATACATACATACCAGCAACTCTTACACCCAACATGTGTTGAATACAACTGCAGTTTGAAGATTATTGCTGCCCTTGAGATTCTTCCAACTTATGGTAGACTCAAAATTCGTGAATATTCTGTAACAAGAAATACACTCAAATTTTCATTCAAACATTGCATTCATAGAAATTAATTGTTCATTTATTACCATGAGAGGAAGATCTCTGGATGATAGTTTCAAAACTTGCGCCACAAGTTCTTTACACATGTGTGAAGACTGTAAAAGTACATAATTTTATAATAAGATATACTAAAGAAACTTTTCAACTAGTGCATTTATAGGCATAATCTTTTAAGAGAACTTGCAGAAAAAATGGCGTCACGTCAATTTCACAGTGGAAGTAAGGTTTGATTGCAAAGGGAGTAAACTGCGTCTTTACTCCCGAGGTTTGAAACTTAGCTTAGTTGTTATAAAACCAATCATTAACGGACCGACTATACATGAGGGAATAAAGTGGAACACGCAACGATTACGGTTCTGCTCCAACCATGAGTATACCCAAGAAAATAATATCAAATAACAGAGTGTAATGAGAACATGAAAGAATCTGAAAAATTCAATTAGATTTTCAATTTAAAATCAGGAGATAAGCATCTCTGCGAAAGCCAAACAAGACAAAAATAGCGCTCAAACGGCGAATGCAGAAACTAATGAGTCCATATTCAATACGTATAAGTAACGCCTGGTACGATGTTGTTGTGGTTTTTATTTTCGCAACCTTCGCAAGATTGCAAGTTTCAGCCGATTGTTGAATCGCGAGAATTGGCAGTCCCGGCTGTCCACTACCGTCTACGCTAACTAGTCTGCGCGTGAGTCATTATTGTTTTTATAAAGTGTTTCAAATAGTGGCGCTCGTACAATAGCTAAAGAGAACGACCAATTAACTCACAGAGCGCGTGATTAATTCAATTAATTTTATCGTACTTTGTATTGCCAACAGTGATACCGATAATATTTATAATTAGACGACGTATCGCGTTTGGGTGAAACGTGCAGCAATCAGTATGAGTCGGGCGAACCAGACGACCAGCTACGGCTCGATGGCATCCACTTCGGAGGCGCAAATGAACGGCCAAAGCGGCCAGCAGGAGTTCGCCCATTTGTGCGACGAAATTTCCAACAATATCTACATCATCTCCCAGAGCTGGAAGACGCTGGAGGCCTCCTTCAAACGGATAGGCTCGCCCAAAGACGGCGAGCAGTTCCGCAATACAATGCAAGTATTTGCAATCAATGATTGTTGACGCTCTTATTATCTAAATAATTCCAGACATGAAACGCAGATAAAGGCGAACGAAACAATAACTGTCACCAAGGGAAAACTGCACATTATTAGTATATACACGCGGAACGCTGATAAGGCCCAGCGGCTGCAACTCGAAAGACTGACTGAGAGCTTCAAGGAGGTGATCGCAAGATATTCAGCAACACAAAAGGTTGATCTACTCATTCTTTACATTAATGTTACGTTTATGGACGTTTATAACACTTCTTACTACATGTTACAGAAAGTAGCAGATAAGTTAAAATCAAATTTCTTGGTGCGAGCAAACATCGAGTACGAAAATGTCGTCGAGAATGCCGAGCAGCTGGAACAACTCCAGCAGCAACAGCAAGTGCTGCATGATATGGCATTTGAGAACGACATGCATTTGGACCGCGAAGCGCGGATACGACAAATCGAGGCGGATGTCATTGACGTGAATCAAATAATGAAAGAGCTCGGCGCTCTCGTGCACGAACAAGGCCAGACAATCGGTAAGTATAATTTGGGCATGTAGTAAACACGTTATTTATAATAACTTTGTTTACAGACACAATTGAGAATAGTATTGATTACGCAACTGGAAACGTTGAAGAGGGCACATCACAGTTGATTAAGGCGGCCAGCTATCAAAGTCGATATCGACGGCGTTTATGCATCCTGGTGTTGATTGCGATACTCGTTGCTGCCGTACTTGTTACGATTCTAGTTGTGCAGCTGAAGCACTGAAGCCTGCACACAATGCAGCACAAATATGGTTGAGAATGCTCGAAGCGATAACGTAAAGTATTTTGTAAACCTAAGAAAATTGCAAAAATTACGTAGGCCGATAAGTTTTATATTGAATTTTAAACTGATTGTTGGAGTATTCACGTGTTGATTTTAGTGCAAAATGCAATATGTTAAGTGCAGGCACATTATTATGATATATGATACTGATGAAACCATCATTTTATATTTTGCAAATACTGAGATATTAATTAATTAAGGAATGTCTAGTGGATAAATGTATAGTTTTATTATAAAACATGATGCAGAAGAAAATCAATTTTTAAACATACCACTTATTGAGTTTTTTGCTCCCGAGTTCCAGGTGTCTTAATTTCAATGCGACGACGTTTAAGATAATGGTCTATTTTATCTTCCAGACTATCTGAAATCAAATTTATTTTACAATTTCTTTTCATTATTGTTATCTGTTTTTTTTTTTGAATAGCAAATTCCATATTGGATAGTTCCATGAATAATCAGTAATTTGAAATTTGCATTCATCACAATTGATATTATTATGTATTCAAGTGGCAAATTTTACTTACCACATTTTGGTCTTTCCATTAACGGTATGTAACGCTTTGATTTGTTATCTTGATTTAGGCTATTTACAAATTCAATTGAATCTTTAATTTGTTGACATACTGCCAAATTACTTTGTATGCTTTCCAATTCAGATAACATGGCTTTTATCATTGTAGACCTACAGCGACGAAAATGATAGTTTAGGTCAGTAAAATTAGTTGAATTAACTTGCATTTGCGATAGACTAGACAAATGTAATTGGTATACTCACTTTACATTCGAAAGAGTCCACATAGATTGCAACTTCTTGACAACTGCTGATAACGTTGCCGAATTATATCGCCAATTTCCATCAATTTCATAGCAACAATGAAATAAATTGAGTGGTGTTTCACATGCCATGTTATAGTCAGGTTTCCTATAAAGTAGAATTGAGGTCTCATAATCAAAATTATAAATAGAGTTATTAATTACCTAGAATTTTTCCCAATATCTAGTAGCTCCTGAATAATTTCTGGCTGTTCATTATTTTCCCCTATCAGAAATAGAACCCCCATAATGCATCTGATCTGATGCCACAGGAAACCTTTTGATTGTATGGTAAATTCATACATTGAATATGCTAGAAAACTACTTAATGATTACTGTGTAAGAGTGGTAACTTTCTAAGATTGTGATTTACCATCATTTTCAGTTGTATCATCAAATTTGCAAATTTCCACAAAATCTATCTTCCTAACAAATTCAGTCACACCATTTGCAACATCCATCTTGCATAAATTCCGAAAATCGTGCGTTCCCAGCATAAATTTGGCACCTTCTTGCATCTTCTAAAAGTAATTCAAACAGAATCAGCAATTTGAAAAGTATTCAAAAAATAACTAATAACTTACTTCTACATTGAGTGTTCCTTTAGGAAAGAAGTATTTATAAGTTCTTGTTTGGCAGTTGAATCTAGCACTGAAGTCCTTTTCTACAGGACACCATCCTACACACTGTATTGTCTCTGGCAGGACTTTATTTAAAATGCTGCAATAATCATGCTCTTCATCTAATTTCTCAATGCTTTCTTCATTTAATTTACTTCTGACATCAATTGAAATCACCTGAAATCATGGAAAACCTTCCAGAATATATCTATTATGTATAAATAGAAATTCAATTATACCTGGCTAAAAGAACTGACTCCTTTGTCAGTTCGTCCACACCTATGATAGTTAGATTCTTCTCGGTTTTTAATTAAGCAAGTTCTCTGCAGAGCTTCAAATAAATGATGTTCTATTGTATTTGTAGTATCTTCTTGGACAACATATCCTTTATAATCCCAACCTAGATAAAAGAATTTCAATAATATGTGTCTATAAATGTATCTAAAATCAGAATATTAAAGAAATTTGTTTGTAAAACTTGAACAAACTTACTTTTTCTCGTCAAATCCCTTAACAGCTTTATTCTTAACATTTTTATCACATTTTTTACTTTGCCCATTGTTGACTTTGGCCAGAATGTTTTTTAGTTGTTGATTATGTGCTTGCAAAGATAAGAGACGCTCTATGAGTTCCTGAAAATAATTGAGTGAGTAACTATTTTACCTGTTGATAGAGAAATTCCTGGCACTTACATCCTTACTTAATGATTCTAATTGTTCTTTAGAACATATTTTCAAAGGCTTTTTAATACCAATTTGAATATTTTCAGTGCTCATTGTTTTGAAACTCGTTATCTTTTTGAGGTTATAAACGTGTTTCCTTCACAAGTCGTTGAGAGCGCTCCATACCAAATAAATTTATAAAGGTATTATTGTTTGAAATTGTTTTGAACAAGATATTTGATTAGCAAAAATGTTGGTATTTTCATTGTAGTTGGGAGCGCTAGTTTCATTGTAATTAATTGGGTTTTTATTGATTAACGTTTTTGAAATATCTAAGAAAAAATTCATATGAGTAATTTGTTCAAATTGCGAATTATTTGCTACAAATTACAAACCGAGGTAAAAACAAACACGGGATTGGGTTGGTTGTCTCAAATATCGTTTAATTAGATTGTTCATTCGAAAGTTCAACATTTTAAAGCATCACATTTATGTTTAAGTACATGATTAGTACATTATAATTGGTATGATAACAATGTTGGAATGCTCATTTTATGTGATTTAGTTATACCTATAAAAAGTAAGATTGGTAAAGTTAGAATATAAATTGATACAAATTAGAGTCAGGACGGGGAGTTTTAATGAGAAGACACCAGTAGATTCGTTATTAGAGTGCGTTGGGTAATCACGCACATGTTTAATTTACACATTGATTGCTGTCTTCATTCGGACAATTCCCAAAATACGAAATGCATCTGGTACGCAAATTTCTGGCATGCTTTGGGAAATGTCCAATTGGTACAATAATTTCCTAAATATGCAAACATGTGATTATTCATCCTGGATTCAGAGACGTTTGACACATAAATATTGTACTTTCTATTCGATTGATTAAGTTAGTCTTTCGTAACGTGCAGTTTTTCTTATTATAGTAACTTATAAATTACAAACGGATCAGTTTTCATTTACATTTGTATTGATAGTGAATTGGCACAATACAATTATTCCTACTTAGAATTGAAAACAGAAACAATTAGTTTAATAAATGTGAAAACTGTATGGCAATCATAAACTTTTAAGTCTGGTAGATTGGTATGTTCGAGTTCGTTCATTTTTATGGTTTTCAATTAATTTTCTAAGTCTATGACTCGATTACAAGTACATTTCGTCTAAAATTTTGTTAGCTACGTTGAGTAGAGGATGTGACAAAAATCTGTATCTTTGGCAAACTATTTATATCCTCACCTTCACACCTCTTGCAGCAATCCTACCAATGTGTATATAGATATTGTGGATTAGATATTATCAGTAGTTGAATGTGTCAAAAAAATCGCTCTAGAGCTAGTAAATACTCGATTATCTAATATTTTGATTACGCAAGTTTCAATTTGCTTATTTTGCCGATAGATTATTAACGATTGAACTCGGTTTGCATTCGCCTATAGATTCTCGTGATTAGACGTTCAAACATTCGCTTAGGATACCTACTCAAGTCTTTGGTTTAGTTTATAAAAGTTCAGTGCTTTTTTCTTAGTTATTTCTTCAATCTTATGTCCGATAACACGTCAGCGCTCGTTCTCTGAATTGTTGATGATTGCAAGTCCATTTGGAAGGGATGGCCAATTGTAAAAATCAGTTCCTTAGACGTTCAAGAAGAATTAAGGCAACAATAGGATTTTAATCAAAATAATATTCTTGAATGGTTGGGTATTTTCTTATATGACTCCTTGTCAACAAGAAATCAATCAATTTGGTGGTTTGCTTGTTTCTAATAGAACATTTTATTTTTTGGAGCCTTCCGAAAAAAAATTATCCATTTATCTTTATTGTTTCAAAATGGAATTTTCGTGGAATACCCAACCGTGAAAAAGTGATTCCGGTACCATCAATACAAAAATAAATTCCTCCATAATTGCGATTAGTGTCCCATTGTAAAAATATTCCATTCAACGAGTACTTTTTGCAAATGAATTTTGCAATTGCAATGATATGGACACTCATGTTTGCAACGTAATATATATTTTTATATATAAACAATTAGTAAATAATTCTATAGATCATCATTTGGTTTCTTTGTATCACATAACATTCACTTGTTCCTTTTATTTGTTTGGTTTAATTGCACGCTTCGATACACGCGACCGCCATTGGGGGTGGTGCGCGCTGCATCTCCCTGCTAATACTTATTTTCCACTTGTTATTTGAGGACAGCCACCAACACATTGCGAATGCGGAAAGAAGAAGAAAGGGGGGTAAATGGTACTTAGCTCAGCGTTTAGAGGGTCGCCTGCGGGGTCACATCCGTATTGGGATCGATGCCCGCCTGACGCAGCCAGTGGCGCAGGTTGCGGGTGCGCTCCACGAGCGTGGTGGTTGCACCCTGGTTGGCAGCGTGGGTGACCACCGTGCTCTGGGCGTTGGCGAGGGCGACGTGCTGCCTGTAGTTGTGGAGACGGTCTGCGAGGGTTGGAATGGACGGTGGGGCTGGTACCGACGCCGTACCAGCCAGCACCGGCCATCCCAGATCAGGGTACACCATCGGCAAGGGTACAATTCCTGCAGGTAGGTTGGGTTCATGAAGAGGTGCCTGTGCAAATGCAAGTGGTACTTACCAGGTGGTATGTTACCGGTCTTCTGCTGCTGATTGAGCACCTCCCAGATCTCGCGGATCTCCGAGTTGAGGTTCTCGAGGCTCTGGATGATCTCGGAGGACTCTTGGAGGTGCTCACCACGTAGGATCGTCTTCAGGCCATCGGCAGCCGTGGCGAACTCCGTGGAGCTGATACCGGAGCTTGCACTGTGTGAGGAAAGGTCGCTTAAGGTCGCCTCGTCCTGTTTGTTTGGCTCGTTGGAGGCGGCTGTTGCACGTTGCAAGGATTGCTCCAGATGACGCAGGCGTATGACTTTCTCCCCCAGTAAAGAGCGTGTCCGGTGCAGAGAGACTTCCATATCCGTTAGATCTTTCTCCTCCTGAAATTGGTACCCTCAAAATATCAAGATATTCTGATCTTCTGAGGTGTTGAAACATAACAAATCTGGAACCTCTTAGAAAGTTCTAAGGTAATTCTAGAATTTCCTGGAACCTAGGGTTTCCAGGGTTGCATAGAACATCTCAGGTACCCAAATTTGGTTATTCCTAGAGTAGGTCTTATGACTTGGGGACTTACCTGGCAGAGTTGCTGCAGAGTGTGACGTGCCATACTACCATGCTTCAGCTTAAGGTCGTTCTGGCGCTGCTGAAAGAGGCATTTCTGTGTGCGCAGGCTCTCCTTGGCGCGCTTTATCGAGTCGCGCTCCAAATGGATGCGGTGCCTAAAAAACTCTAATTCGGAACTGCCCTCAAATTTCTGACCGTCGGTGAATGGATATCTGCAAAGGACACGTGACTGCTGCAAGATATCGCAAACGTACGACATTGATTATATGCGTAGGCACGCAGGAATCGTGGGAGAGGCATGCTGGGGGGTAATGTGCGAGAGCAGCGGTTATATTTCGAAATCGTGTCACAGATGCGAATGATGGTAGTAACAATCATGAATGGGGGACCGAAGGACGTAATCTTGTGCAAAACGGGTGTTACCTCAGATGGTAGGTGTCAGGCTGGGAGTGCGTCGGCGGTAGTTGGTCCTCGAGGTCCTCGAGCTTCTGCAGCTGTCGGCGGAGGTTCTCCACGGGTGAGCAGGTTCGTGGCGTACGTTTGGATTTGAGCGCGCTCCGAGAAGGTGGAGTACTCTTGACCCGAGAGTAGTACTTCTTACGACTTCGACCCAGGTTGGCGTTCTCCTCCGAGGACTCGTAGTTGACGCCGTCGTTCTTGAAACTGCGATCGCTGGCTGACGTGTCCATATCCTGTAGGATGACTGTACGAGCTGGTTCCGCCTCCGGCATCAGATTGGTGCCGCTGTTTTGGTCCGACGTTTTTAGTAGGGGCGGCTTCATTCCGTGAGGTGATCTATTTGGTGACCTAGAAGGTAGAGATTCTATAAGATTGCTATTGTGATGTGACCCAACCGTATCCTTGGTGTTACCGCTCCTTGTTGATGGAGTTGCTCTTTTCCGTTTCGGAACCCGTTGTGGTCGTGTTCAAACTTTGCTCGCGTTTTCGGTTACGTTTCTCCAGAGATAACTTGACATCAGTCTTCAGCTTTATGTACTTTTCTTTGAGGCATCGGTATTTGTCCTCGAGAAGTCGCTTCTCACACCTGACCTTTTCGTACAACCTTTCGTCTCCATACTCCTTGGTTCCAAGATGGGCATACGCAATTTCGTTGTCCAAGTTACCATTGACCTTCTTCTTCAAATCGCTTAACATGCTTTCATGCTCCCTTCGTAAAATCTTCTCCTGCATAACAAACACAAAAAATATGATCTGATCCTAATCTACCTTTAACAAAATACAACACTAACCTCTGATTTGAAATCCTGTTTGATTTCATCCAAGACTGCCTGATGCTGTTTCCGGATCTGATCCAAGATTGCATTATGGGATACAATCAACTCATCCTTACGTTTTTCCAAATCACGTCCCATCAGTTTTTCCATTTCTTCAAACTTTTCCTCGTAGGTTTTCTCCAGCTCCAACCTCTTTTCCTCAAGACCCTTAGTAAGTCTGACCTTCAACTCTTCCTTGGCACTCGTCAACTCCTCCTCTAACCGTATCCTTTCCTGTTCCAATGCACCCAAATTGCGACTCTCCATTTCGATGCGCAAATTTTCCAATTCTCGTTTGATGTTCTCTTCGCATTTAACCTTCTCCGAAGTCAGAATACGCTGCAATTCATTCTTTTGTGACTCCTCCAACTCCTGTCGATACCTCATGATCTCCTCATTGTTTTCATCCCAAATGGACTTCTTCATGCATTCCAACTCCTTTTCGGCACTATCCTTGATCCTATTCAAAATGATGGCGTTGTCTTCCCGAAACTTCTCCGCAATATTATGATGAATCTCTTCCTCCTCATCCTGGATATTCAGCAATGACTTCCTACTGACCTTCTTGTCCAGGCTCTTAATGATCGAGTCATCCTCCGAATCGGATATGGCGATGCTGCTTTCGGTATCGGTTTTGCTACGTGGTTTTGCAAAGTCCTTGGGATTGGCTCTGATGATCTTCAAACTTCCTGACTCGTAGGAAGCACCATCCGAAGGGATCTCCTTCGGTTGGAGGTTAATATCCAAGGCGAAGCGAACATTCTTGCGATCATCATCATCATCAGCGTCATTTCGTTCCCGCAAGATGCCCTTTAAGTTATCGTGCGGCTCCTCTTCTTCAATTTCCTCATCTTTGTCAAGTTCACTTTGATCTTCCAGTATTGGTTTCTCCTTGGAGTCATTCGCAAGTTTATCATCAGTCTCTTCTTGTTTAACATCTTCGGAAGGAGTGGTGTCCTCAGTAGGTTTGGCCGGAAATGCCTTCTTAAGAAACATGTTCCCATCACGATTGAGTTTGAACTCTCTCTTTGGACTTTCGTGAAGTTTGTCGGGTCTCCCATCAAAACTGGTCGATAAAGATAGTCCAATCTTTCGATTATGTATGAAGGATGTGATGGGTTTCTCTTCGGATTTCTGTCGGATGAGGCCAGCCCTAATGGGGGCCAGCTTGATATCCTTCTTCCTCGCTCCCAAATTGATCGCAGGTGGCTCCTCCAAACTGGGCAGCTCATCTCGAATGGTGGTCGCATCTTCATTGGGTTCACCGATGCTCTGGGACTGACTCTCGGAGCGCTTCTTCTTCACCAGACCACGATAGATATCATCCAGGGGATGCTCCCATTGCGTCTTCCCGGTGACATTGTTGTAGTAGTAGTACGACTTGGTTTTGTCATCCAATCTAGTGGACAGAAACAGGGTTGAAATTGGTGGGCGTATCCGAGGGTATTGGGACAAGACTTACACCGGCTTCCACCCGGGGGGCAGTGCCTTCATGAGGCCTTCGGCCGCCAGCGACAAGAAGTGCGGCTCATGGTCGGGATCGATGCCGATCTTCGCCGCGTACGCTTTGATCTCTGCAAGAGAAGCTTCTCATTACTCATCCGGAATGCCTTCCGGCTGCGGCGGTGTCGCAACCGGATGGGGTCACTCGCGGCCATGCCCCAGTTAGCGGCGTAGGTAGGTAGGTCATGTGGGAGGGTTGGCGACACTCACCATCGAGCGAGGGGCTGCTGTTCTCATCGAAGATCTCCTCGCAGACGATACTGTTCGCACCGGACATAGTTCCGCCTCAACACATTATTGCGTTTTGCGTGGGTTCTGTTTGTTGGCGTTTCGCGGCCGCGCGCGCTTGTGTTTTAACGATTTTCGTGTGTTCGTTCGGCTGTTGTCAATGTCAGGCGGACAGCTGGTCCGTGACGTGGGGTGGAGACGAAAGCACGAAGGCAACTCGTTCGCTAAGGTCGTACGACCGTTCGTTGTGCTCGCGATTTGCTTCCGAATACAAACAAAACGACAGCGATTGGGGAGTCGCTATGCGGAAAGGACCTGAAGTTTCCATAGAGGGTCAAACCCTTCAAACCTACTAATTGCACCTTAAAGTTTCATGACTACTAATCAGAACCTTGTTGGGGATCCTTCAGTCTGTCTTCAGGACTCTAGAATCCAACTCCAATTTGCCATCCAAAACCCAGTTTTTGGAATACCCATATGATAAACCAGGATACTTGATGGTCCTTTGGGAACTGAATGTCCCTGTATGAGATCCCCAGGTCCCTACAATCCAAAGGACACTGTAAATGTTACTTGGGTACTGTTTGAAACCATCCCCTAAGCTTCAGGACTTCATCAACCACCCTCGAGATAGCGCCATCGTTGGTGGCTGGCCCCATTCACATCTGCTCCAGCCACCTTCCTTGCACCCTCTCTTCGCATCCCGTCGGCGCAGCAGCCAAATGGCAGCAGTGGCATTGGTGGGGGGACGCAACGTCTGCAGCAGGATGAAACAGGGGATGCTGTGTTCGCGCGTAGAGCCACCCCGTATTGATCACATCGCGGTGTGTACCCGGTCATCTCGCGTATCCTTACATAACCATGTAGTGTGAGAGCGGATAGTGTGCCAGGTGCAATACGTGGGACGAGCCGTCGCGAGAGACCCGCGCACACACACACACGCACCACTTTTTCCGCTGCTTGCATCCCGCATTGCCATCCAACGTCCACTTTGCATCCGCAGCGACGACCCCCGTCCTGGGAGCCAGAGGGTCGCCTCCAGTTGCTGCCCGTCCGGAGTGTGTCCGCGCCGTGTGTCGTGCGAACAATCCCGAGGACAACGTGCGGGCACAACGTGAGCACCCTCAACGTGCCATCAAGCCACCCAAGGGTTGAGCGCATATTGAGCCCCAAGTATGGAACGCTTCTGGTACCACGGCTTTCTTGATGAGGAGCAGCACACTTGATGCAAGGGACACCTCGTGAACCCTGCATGGACGAAACGTGCCGTAGATGTCAGCTGTCTTTGCCCCTGGTCGGCGATAACAAGCCACCGATGGATAATAAGCAGTAGTTAAATGGAAGTGCAGCCGAGGGGCGCTCGATTACAAAGTTTAATTGAATTATAATCACAGCATCGTGCGCGGAACGTGCCTTCGTACAAGCAGATCAACTGCAGGGTTCTGTCACTCCGAAATGGGCCAATCACTGGTTGTGAGATCACATGCTGAGCCACCTTTCGTGTGAGTGGTAGGGTCGCAGCTTGCAGCATCCCGAGGGACAACATGTCGAAGAAGAGGCATAACATCTAAGGGCGCAAGTAGGTTCTCAAGTACCATCTAAGATCAACCATCTGTAAGTAGATGATTGCCTATGAACGAGCCCATTCGGGTGCAACCAACGAATGTTTTCGTTGATAGCCGCCACCCGCACGTTCCCCCAGAATACGCGTTGACACGGTGACCGAATTTCGCTGGCGAACAATTGGAGCAATCAGCAGGGAGTCGTCGGAAGACTCGCGCTTACTCCACGCATTCCACTTGGTTGCACTCCGCATCCATAATAGTGCCATTCGAAAGCCCTTTCAATTGCGCACACACCGCATGCACGTCCTCGCATATGCCCTTGTTATCATGTACATGCAATTTAAATGAGGGCCCCCCCTCAACCCATCCTGCCCCCCTTCGATACTTTTTGTTCCAAATTTGCATTGCAAAACGCGTCGTCGGGCTTTCAATGCCATCATGTGTGCGTTGTATGGCCCCGTGCTAAAACCTTGTTTGTCGCTTCTTTGCAGGACGATTCCGGACTGAACCATGGTGGATCTGGGAGGTTACGTTATCATCCTGGTGGAGACCAAGGACAAGAAGATCAAGTTGTACGGTGAGTGTAAGTTGGCTTTTTGTTTCACTTATTTGCTGTTGTTTGTTCTCGAGATTGGTCGTGCGTTAAATGATTTCAAATTCGCTTCAAGAAACTTAGGCGCCGAATTTCTTCACGGATTTGGTTGGAAGTTGGACGACTCTATGCATTTTTGACGAAACAATTCGTTTAAAAGCCTCCCCACATTTTTGCTTCAAGGAGGAAATAAGGGAAAGCTTATCTCGAACGCTCTCTCGTCCAATAACTTTTGACACGCGAATCCCGTTTTGCAGTGGCGTTTATCAAAGCCTGCGCAAACATTCCAGCCAACGTTTCGTCCCGTCCCATGTGATGTGTGTTGTTTTTTCTGGGGCGTCCGCATTTCCGGATTCGCGCACTCCCGAATCAGTTTTGTCGCTATCTGCGGCGAGCACACTCTCTCTTGCCGGAGCGAATGAATGAAATGTGGGCGAGTGTGCAAATATGCAGGTCCCTTGAAAAATTCGCCAGCTGATGGCGCAAAGTTTCGGCCATCTCTTTGATTGCAAAGTTTCGGAAAGAATTTGCGCTCGCGCCAAGTTCGCTTGCTGTGGAACGAGCGGATGCGGGGGTGGAGATAGAAGATTTTTAATTTCATTCAGAATGCATTTAGTTTAAATTTCACCGATCCCGAATGAAAATGGACCGAGAATGGGGAGCAGCTCGGAATGAGCGCGCGAAAGCAGAGAACACGAAAGGCTAAAGTTTCTTCTCGAGGGGAGCGGAAATGAAAGAAGTTTCCTGGGGGATATTATATTTGAGGATAAAAATATTATGAAATCTCTGCCAACTATAAATTAAGTGATTATAACTTGGCAGGAAACTAAAAGGTTTTTTGCTCTCTTGTCTTGGAAAGTTTGGGGTTTTTAGGGCCGTAAAGTTGCAATTCACTTACAACTATTTTAATTAAATTGTTAGACGCTCAACTTATTTTTATGAAAAATAGTTCTTCATCGAGGCATTAACTATTGTTTAATTGACCAACGAAACATTAGATATTCTTGAATAAACAACGTTAAATAACCATTTAATAAATTCCACATATAATTATCATAGTTAAATGTGGTACAATAATTATTCATTCCTTGGCGTGTGAAATCTTTTGTTCTATGAAGACCGCCCAGAAATTGCACTCTGTTATTAATACTTTGTTCATTAACGGTGTTCTCTATTGTTTCCATTTAGAAACGACTGGAATTTGCTGTTGAATTAGTTCTTTTCGAAATTTTTAGATATTTACCAAGAATCTATGGGAAACTAATTTTGCAAAGTTTCAATCATTGTTAAACTTCCGAATTAACTAGCAAATTCCTTCAGAGTGAATGTCAAATTATGAAAGTTTACGTCCATCCAACACATCAAAAATCCGTGAATGAAATCGCCCATAGAAGGAATAAATTTGAAGTGATTTAGCTTGCCTGACGCGTCCAACTCGTGCGCGAAGTTATTTAATCGAAGCCGTTGATCGATTCTGCTCGCAATTTTTTTCGCAGGTTCACCAGCCGACAAGGACAACCTGGAAGTGGGCGACGAGATACTCGAAGTGAATGGGAAAACTTTGGACGATGCGACGCACACGGAAGTAATTAATCATATACATCAGGTAAGCGTTGAGTAATGATCCGGCATGGATCGAATGATCTTGATTGATAATTTTCCCCTCTTGCAGTGCATCCGCTCGCGAACGATATGTCTGCGCGTGAAGAGAAAAAGCGGCAACCGATTAGGTGAGTGCTCATCTCTCTCATTCCCAGAATTTGCTCAATCCCGCACGACATCAATCGAATGCGTCTATTTAGCGTTTGATAATCAGCCATTCATCATAAATCAAAGCGCTAATTTGCACGCATGCACGCATCACATCGCGCCCGAAAAGACGGGGCTGGATGATGGTTGCGATTTGGGTCACGCGTCGTCTCGGTTTCGGTTACATTTCACTTCGCCGTCATGTTTCCCCATCGCCGCCATTAATTACAATTAGGCGCACGCGTATGAGTTGATGCCAACTTGTAGCAAACTACTAGTGGTGAAGATGCGAGCTGTTCCGCGAGGGTGGAAGTGAAGAAAAGTTGGAGCTGGTGGTGGCGAAGATAAGGCCGACGTTGCGTTTGGCATATACAATTGTAATGACGGCTCGGGCGCGTCTCGACGAAGGTGAATGATGGAAGGCGGACGACTGGGGTTTCCAAAGGAAGCTCCTAATGGATTGTTAAGTTTGATTAAATTAGGTGCTGGATGGTAGAGTACTGAAGTGAAAAGCTCACGAGGCGGAAGGAAAAGTAGAACGTTGGAGATACGAAAATTATCTGTGTTACTATTACTTATTGGGATTTTCTACTGTGGACTTGGGAAAATTTGATCAGCAACTCCATCCTTGGAATGCTTATAGCAAACTGTAAATTATTCAAGACAATCTTTCTTTACTTAAATTCCAGGTGTCTGGATGGCTTTGTTGGAGTCGGTAGTGCATTACAAACAGCAAATTTGAAACAATTGATAATACAGAAGTTTCCCAGAAGTTGCAAACCAAGATGAAGGGTAATTTGAATAATTCGCTAAAGAAGAAGTCCAGATTTGATACACTACTGGTATTATCGTCAATTTGTTTAGATCTATTATCTCGGGACCGGAAGTCCAATTCGAATAATTTAGACATTAATTTTTAGGTAATTTAAAGTATTTTCGATTGGTGTTTACAGATTTGCAAAATTCCGTCTAGAAATGCTATCGGCATTGTCGTCAACTCAGCCTAAAATGATTTTTTTAACATTCGCTTTCCTATTTAAAAGTTGTCTATTTTCTGATAACTGTATCTCGGTAACTAGAACACTTATAAAAATAATACAGAGGCCATTTTATTGCAAATTTAAAGTACTTTCAAATGCGCTATAGAGATTTGCAAAATTCCGTCGAGAAATGCTATTGGTATTGTCGTCAATATAATTAGACATAGTGATCAGGATTATTTAATTCTTTAGGTATTACTTCGGAACTGGAATTCCAATTCTAATAATTAAAACCTTATTTTATAGGTAATTTAATGTACTTTCGATTGGCGTTTAGACATTTGCAAAATTTCATCTAGAAATGCTATTGGCATTGTCGTCAATTTAGCCTAAAATGATCATTTTTATCACTCGTTTTCCTATTAAAATGTTGTCTATTTTCTGATAATTTTATCTCGGTAACTGGAGGACCTAGAAGAAGAATTCATACACCATTTTATTGCCAATTTAATGTACTTTCAAATGAACTATAGAGATTTGAAAAATTCCATCGAGAAAGGCTATTGGTATTGTCGTCAATTTAATTAGACCTAATGATCGGGATTATTTAATTCTTTATCTATTATCTCGGAACTGGAAGGCCAATTCTAATA
>JARJDZ010010452.1:0-17076 GCA_030264555.1 Aleochara sp. GC000083
TCGAAACCCTTCGAGAGGATAACCGACATGACGACGTTTAAAATCTGTAATATAAAGAGGAATTAATTAGAAAGTTTACATAACTAATACAAGGCAAAGCACTTCATAAAAGCATTCAATGCTGGTTTCGTTGATATGAGTTTAGGCTGAAATTAGTCCTCACATCTTTTTGTTGATTTCTTTGAATTTTTTATTTTTTCCGAAAGTGGGGCTCTATTCCAGCTTAAACTCGAGCATTATGCAACATATTTGAACGAGGTCACGTCGGATAGCGGGAAAACATCAAAACCACACTTCTAACCTAAACATTTAATTTCTCAGGAGAATTACACGCAGGAAATTCTTATAGAGCTGGTTACACGGTCATCAAAACGGGATGAGGTGTACAAAAAATTATTTTTAAGCACCTTAGGCACATTAAGAATTTTCTCGTGTGGTCGGTGGTATCGGTGGAAAATGTGGTAGGAGGTGCATTTGAAAAAATTATGTATGCAAAGTAGCCATAAAAAGCATTAAGATGGCGGAGAGGTAGGACCCAAGGCAAAATGTGATTAACTTTAAAATTTATCCTTAATGGTCGCTCGAGAATGATAATAAAAGAATACGTGGCCCATATAAGAATGAATTACAGCGTATTTCTTATATCAAAAATATTTATTCGCCTTCAGATTATGAGTTTCTTGCACTTAAGGTAATGGTGCGAGATCGTAAGCGTCCTGGCACGCATTATCAGCCAGCTCATTAATTAAATTTTTAATTACGGCGCGCATAAATAGGTCTCGCTTATCGTACATTCGAGTTTATTAATCTTCTTCTTGAAGGTTTTTCCTGCTCGCTTTTTTCCCTTTTCCGCTTAATGTGGCGTTATCAAAGAAATTTCATTTGCGTGTTTCGTGCACTTTCGTTTGAATTTATGTCATGCTTTAAACTCGCCTTGTTTCCATTCGGTGGTCGAATGAAAATGCACTATGCGGGCGAAAAATGTTTTATACGCAAGCCCTCACATTTCTATAAAAAGTGCTACTTTAATTTAATGAAATTACGCATTTTTTACATAAATTAGGTCAGGCACACGCTCATTACGTTTATTTTCAGCTCGGTATGACTTTAATGTCGATACGAGTGCGGTGTAGTTTTCCAACATTCCACTTCCTTTTTCCTCGTTGTTTTTTATGGAGATAAGGGTCATGATAGGTAAACTTCATACTCTATACAAAGTAAACTAATTGCATTTGTATATTTTTATGGCTATATTCAAAGAGAATACTCTTCATTAAAAATGTTTAAATGGAAATGACTTTTATACAAATTTCATTTGATAGTACGCACTTTTACCCAAGTGCCATTAATGTCGGTAAAATAGTTGTGTATATGTTTTGTAAGGTTCTGTATATAAATGGAGCAAGTGTGCAAATGGGAAGGCGTTAAGCACTTGGCGAGACTCAAGCTTATGGTTTGATGGTATCAATTCCTCATCGAATCAATTGTCGAGTGGTCGAATAGGTAAATGCTGCCCTCATTAGGCACTAACAATGGGTGGGAGATTTGCGTGTTGGACTACAATTCGAAATATTAAATTACATCTGGCATCGATATGATGATGTGTTCCAGTCATTGAGCCACTTCATTTCCTCTAATGGCCATTCCATATAGTGGCTTAATACGCTCATTTGTTCGTAATTGCTATCAATATCTTTTAATTCAATTGGTAATGTTCAACTTATAAGTCTGAACTTGCAATTTTTCTGCAAAGCTATAGAAAATACTTTGTATTGGACAATCCACAAAGGATATAATACAAGGAATTCAAATAAGGAAATACTGAGTGTTAAATTGCCAAATATATATTAGAAAATTCAAGGCGATTATAATCTGCGGGAATTTTTTTCTGCCCTTATGAAATTTGCAAAANGAAATTGGTCATGATGAAGAAATTAATTGGAATTTCACGTGTACTAGCACGTATCCGTATAATTTGTGCATTTCATGTAGAGTGCTCGTCAGGCGCATTTTCTGCTGACTTACTTTCAATTTGCATTTTAATTACTGTCTTATTGTTGGGCGAAACAAAAGCGTAAAGAGTTGAGGGAATTATTTGCAGTGCGGTTCGTAGAGACCACAGCCAAAACAAAACGGCGTGCAGCGTTTCCCCGTACGCATTTTCTCGTTTAAATGATTCTCTGTGTCGATTATTATTGCCCCGATGAACGCGAACAATTTTCCGGCATTAGCAACATGTGGATGCTAGTAATTTCCATCGGAATACCCGCTCCCGGTTTTCATTTACGTCCGACATCCATTCTCCCTGCTCGCATACTCAGACTGCGTTCATATTTTATTTTCAGAAAAAAATTGCAAGGCAAATGATTGCTTTTAATCGTTTGTACCGAACGTTCCAGTGAAATAATAGCAAATTGTACACCAATTAAAATGTAAACTTTTTCTGCCTTCATCTAACTCGTAAGAGCTACTGGCAGAAAATTGAGTTCATGAAGTTTTTCTAGCTGGGAGGGAGTTTTTTGGGGGTATTTCCTCGATGCTGTATTTTAATGCATAACGTAAAACGAGACCCGGAAGATTATTTGTAAACAATGATGCAAAAACAAGTCCAGCATTAAATTGAAAATGTTTCTACGATAATTTGCAATTGTTTCTGCACCATGAAACGTGGCTGCCTTGTTGGAGAGTTGTTAGCGATGTGAATTCAGTCTGCAGACCCGACGCTCGCACAATAATGGCACAAATGCAGAAACGGCAGGCGAAGTTGGGTGCGATTTTGGGGCGGCGAAAAACAAAATACGCTGTTGTATTGTATCGTGGGCATTTGCTCGGCTCGCTCTAGCAGCAATAAATATCAAGTTTGCCCGGCAAGTTTGCCCCTTGATATTGATTAAGTTTGATATTATTCCGACATCAAGATGCAATTCCGAACAAATGCGCCTGATGTCTATTGTCCATAAAGTTTAAAAGCAATCAAACAGTTCGAGCCTGCAACTAAAACGCAAAGTTTACAACTGCCAAGCTGATTCCTTCAGTTCGAGTTCGAGTTGGTAGAATTGCTTCAAACATTTTTTGGATTGAACTTGTTATCAAGGAATAACGACAAAAAATATAAATAATTTTATTTAGAAGTTTGCACTATTTAATTCAAGAACATAAGGTTGTATTCAGAAAGAGAACATACTATTCATAACCCAAGCGTTGAAGAAACATCAAATATAAGTTTCTTTAACGCTTGGGTTTAAGTGGAAAAACGTGTTGACGACAGTGACTACAAATTTCCATCTAAAGAAGCCTTCTTTCGCTGTGTCTCCTTCATCCGAAGTAAAACTTCTCTAACTTAATAAATTTATTAATTAGCGACTTTTTACTACGTCAATATTTGCATTTTGCATTAATTTACTAGCTCTGATATTAAAGTATTCAGAAATAAACCGGAAACTGGACTACTTCATCTGTACACTGAATAAAAAATTGTCCTCTAATTGATGTCATTAGAGTCGACTTCGTGAATTAATTGGACATCATCGTTTCAGACTGTTTCTTCATGTCTGCACGCTATGTGTACTTGTTATATCACCAAGAAATTAAATGCATGCACGAAAGTAAGACACAGGAGAAGTTCTTGTATTTCTCACTCGTGGAAATTCAGCTCAACCACATTTTACAGCGATGTCCTATGAAATATTTTAATTATTTCGCGGTCTTCCATGCAGTCAACAATTAAGTTATGCCTCTCGCTGAAATATTATTATTAAACACACAAATTATCTGCATATTTTCAGCGATGCATTCCTCTCGGTGCGGTTGCGTGAGAGCACTTTGCGCGCGAAATGTAATTACGTTTGAATTTCGCCTCGAGACCGGAGCAGAACATTAATAATTTTAATGCGCGAATTGTCCTGCACAGCAATTCTCACTCCTACTCGCTTGTACAAATGTGGACGCATCCTGTGGTAAACTAAACATTATTCTATTTTTATCGTGTAGACGTGAAACTCCTTAATAGCTAAAATTTCTGAAAAAAAAAATGAGGGAATAATTTTTTCTGTAAAATATACTAATTCAAAGTTCTGATCAAAAAACACTCGTTATGAAAACACTTTCCAAAAAAGATCATCTTTCTACATTCAATACTTTTAGTGATATTTAAACATGTATTCTAGCTGGAATCTGCCGGTTCTAGATCACCTAGAACAACGCTGGACGCCGCGAGGGGTGCCACGACGCGCTCTGCAGTAACGCCAGACGCGAGAGACCCAACGCAGCCTCCCGCGCAGCAGCCTACTGTGACGCACTCCTGGTTCAGCCGCTAACGGGGGACTCAGCGCACACCGAATTTAATCGCTTATAACTTTAGAACGGTACGAGGTATTGTAAATATTAAAAGTGGACAATGAACAGCAATAAAAGGTGAATCGAATTCTGCCGGCGAAAATGTTTACCACCTAATTATATAGGAGATAATTGCATTCATTTTTAAATACATGTAACGTTTAAGCACGTGATTATATTTCAAATTAAATGCAAGAACATTTAAGTCGGTTAAATTCTGAATCAAATGAGACCAAGTAACATATTTTTGCATTAATAGTTCCTGAGATATAGCGATTTAAACTTTACTTCAACAATACACAAATGCCGCAAGGGGAGCCACGACGCGCTCTGCAGTAGCGCAAGTCGCGTGTGACTGAGCGGACCCTCCCGTGCAGTAGACGACTGCGACGCGCTCGCGGCTCACCCGCTAACGGAAGGCTCAACGCGCATCAAATTTAATCGCTTATAACTTTGGAACGAAAAGAGATATTTTCAAAATTAAAATTGCATAATTAGTATCAATAGAAAATGATTCGATTACTGCCTGAGAAAATTTTTATTACCCATTGGTATAAGAGATATTTGCAAATATGTTTAAATGATTGTAACGCATAAGCACCTAATTATATTTCACATTAAATGCAATAATATTTAAGTCGGTTAAATTCTGAATCAAATGAGACAAAGCAACTTATTTTTACAGTGATAGTTCGTAAGATATAGTGAGTTAAACTTGACTTCCAGAATACTTGAACGCCGCAAGGGGTGCCCCGACGTGCCCTGCAGTACTGCAAGTCGCGCGAGACTCGGTGAACTCTCCTGTGCACTCGACTACTGCGACGCGTTCGTGGCTCACCCGGTAACGGGAGATTCAGCGCGTAACGAATTTAATCACTTATAACTTTGGAACGGTACAAGATATTTTAAATATGAAAAGTGCACAATGAAAAGCAACAAAAAATGAATCGATTTATGCATTCGAAAATTTTGATTATCTATTTACATAGAAGATACTCGCATTTATTTTTAAATAATTGTATCTTTTGAGCTCATGATTATTTTTCTCATTAAATGCAATAACATAGAAGTCGGGTTAATTATGAATCAAATGAGACCAAGTAATATATTTTCTCATTTATAGTTCATGAGATAGAACGATTTAAATTTCGTTGACAATATACGAATGCCGCGAGGGGTGCCACGACGCGCTCTGCGGTAGCGCAAGGCGCGGGATACTCAGTGGAGTCTCCCGCGCAGCGAAGTACTGTGACGCTCTCCTGGCGCGCCCTGAAAATGTAGACTCAACACACAGAATTTAATTAATCATAATTTTTAAAAAGGATAAAATATGAAAATTGTATAATAAACGATTGATTTTTGCTGGATTTAAGGACAGCAAGAAAATGATGTAGATGGTGATCTCTTGGGAGCGACTGAAGAAGCAAAAAAATGCAGGGCTCGTGCTAACAATATTTGCGCGAAGCCAGCGTATCCATTAGGATGTCAACGCGATTCGGCAGGCAGAAAATTTATCCTTTTTGTTGAATGGTTAAAACCAACCAATTTCTATTCCATTCTTGGAGCGTACGCATGGTACAGCTGGAGCGGCTGGAGCGCACATTCGGCTATAACAAAGTACGAACGAATGTGTCCAATAGCTTAGACGAGGCGGAGGCGGCAGCCACATTGCCATCGAGTCGCGTGAATGTGTGCGCAAAGGCATCGAAAGCTGCGGAACCCGAAAGCTCGTCGAGCGAACGGCAGGCGCTCCCATCGCATTCGGTCGCGTTTTCCACCATATCCACAAACAATAATTCACTCCAATTTACTATACGTAAGCCGCTTGCATATAACGCTCCAGAGCTATTACCTATATGCGAAAATATACTTTATTCCGGTCGCATTTACCCTTGAAACTATCGAATCACTTTGATGGGTATCAGGCAAATGATTGCTAAGATATTGAAAGAGAGAGCAATGGTAATTGAAATTTACTCCCGATCATTTTAATTGCCTGCATGTATTGAGGAAGGTTAATTAAAATGTATTTCTGATGCAAATATCGGAGAGATAGGGTAGCAAGTTTTCAAGCACAACCATTCGAGTAACAGGTTCAAACGGAAAATAGAATAACGATTGCCGATTGCTTGGTGCAGGGTCAACACCGAAGCAGAGTTGCGAAATTAAATGTGATTTCTATAATGTGCAAATGCATATAGGAACGACTCCTCGAAATTGCTTTTCTATCTTTTCCGTTCTTCCCAACGAAAAGGTCTTTTAATCAAAAACTAAACCCTCGGGTGAGCACGCTTTGAATCCTTGGCATTTTCATACGATATATATTAGTTAAAAACCCTTAGTAAAATTCCAGTCGGGAAATTCAATTCGCATGAATATATTTGCACTATGCTCCAAGGAAAAGATCTGAAACTTAAGACGTCACAAGCAGATCTCTAGGCTAATTTGATGGAAAATTAATTCGCTCCAATTATTTGCTCTTAATTGGAAACTATTCAATTCTTCTATTAAGGAGCGATCTTGGGCAAATATAACTTGAGATAATTTTCAACAGAAGACTAGTTTGAATTGGTAAAATCGCCTGTAAATTGTGGATCATTGTGACGGATCAAAGACGAGATGAATAAATATATGCCAGACATATATTTTTCAACATCTTTCCACGCATTATATCGCAATACATATTCGAATGGAGCCCAGCAGGTAGGTGGATATTTTTCCGAACGACTGAATGTTTGATACGGTGTGAAACGTTCGTAGGTATCGAACGTCTGCAGACCGATTCGTTCGTTGTTGTGTGTATGCGATTGCACCGAGTTCTTCTGCTTCGGATGCCCGACGATTTGGATGGTGAGTGTTGATCAAAATGGCGAGCGAACGAGTGCGAGCGAAAAAGGAAGCATTAGAGCGCGTAAGCAACGAAAACATGGCAGCAGCAAAATATCATGGATATCGAAGAATTTCGCTCCCGGTTTCTGGAGAGTGTACAACGAACGAGCAAACTCAGTCGGCTGAAGAGTTCGCAGAACGCAGACCGCTGGATATGGGAATAGGATGTATTCTTGTGTAACACATCCTGATGCGACGATGGCAGGAGTTGGCGCATTTTCGTCGTGGTTATTTTCGAAATTTTATTTTGCGAACTCGGCAGATGATTGTGCGCCAAGCCGCCATCGTTTCCGCAGCCTCGAACCAGATCCACTGTCGTTGATACTGGAAATGGAATTTAAATGAAATGCTCCCGCTCCAATTGAGATTAGATCACGATCATGATATTCAATCATCGTTTAAATTTGCGAATAGGGCGCTTGGCCTGGATTGGATGATAACCGGTTGAAATTATTTGGCAAAAGGAAAGTTTTCATTGAAACGTCAAAACACGGAAATATCCCAATTCTGAATCAGCGAAAACGAGCGAATGAGTTTTGGCATCTAAATTAGGGTGGCTGTATTTTGGTTTGGAATTCCCAACTTTGACGGGGGATATTTTTGTTTAAAATTCCAGGTAATTTAATCCGCAGCCGTCAGTCGGAGTCAGAAGCTGCCAATCCAAATTTCGTGATTAACCCTTTACCATCGAAGGCGACTTATCGATAAAACATCAGTCGTTATACGCGTACAGAAAAAGCGAAAAACACATGATGAAGGCAAAGCCACCATCGAATATCCGGGGCACTGAAAATGCCATAAAGCAAGAATGGAGGCAACGGAACGTTCTCGGAACCCCCAATGCCAGCCACTGCTCGAGGCGCGTTTATTTTAATGAACACAATAAACTCGAACGAATGACCATCGTTAATTTGCTTCATTGTGTTTGCTTTGTAATTTCATTCCGCTCTGGTGTTTAGTTAAGGTTATATTCTGTTTAGTTATGGAAATGTTGATTGCGTTACCAACCAACGTCCACTCCATTCCATCGAGCCCGAGCGTCCATTCTGTACTTCTGTACTTCTCCAGGTTCGTGTATTTGAGTAAGTTGTACCAAGTGCACTTTCGACCACAACCTGGACGAACGAGTTAGAAGCGGGGAAAAAAGCAGAGTGGTTGAGAAAAACCACTAGCAAATAAAATTATTACCATTGTTATACGCATAGGGGACATAAATTCCAGAATAATTTATTGTCGGTTGTTTTGACTTTTAATTAACTTTTATCCAATTGTGAAGTTTTTGCTGGAAACAAATTGCTTAGTCTCGAAAGTTGAGAGGGCAGGAAACTAGTGACCATTAGGAAAGGGACCGACCAAATCGATTTGGGTTGTCTGCACTTGTCAGTTTTAAGTGTCAGCTCGCACCCTGCCCAAAACGAATGCTCAAGAGAACGGTTCGTTTTTTTCACGACCTAATGAACTGCAAAATTGGAAATTATTTGCCAATTATATTGGCCAAAAGTCGGATGGATTGTTCCACTGCGTCGCATAAATTTCCAATCGTCCAACTTTGATGAAATCTACACGAACCCCGATAATTCGTTATTTTCTGTATTCAAACCACGTGGTAAACATTCTCGAACTCTATTGCTTATTATTAGAGGAAATGAGGGAATATTAGTAATGTCACCGATTCTTTACCCATAGACAATGGAGGCAATCATCGAGGCCGTTGTGTTACAAGTTGCGAACTCGAAGTAAGGACGATTTTAGATGCGGAAAGCGTACGTGACGACGACGCATCCGGGTAAATGTTAAACAGGGCCAATATTTACAATGGATATTGGGAAATTGAGACATTTTCTCTTGATTATACCGGATAGCTATTGGACGATCGACATCCGGCCGCATCCAGTGTTTGTGTGCGCGAAAATGTGTAACTACCTTCACAGGCCAACGGTGGAAGTAGCAGCTACCTAAAACGCTGGTCTCTTCCAGCTCGAGCGTATCCCTCGCATCCTTCTTCTCGAATAATGTATATCCTTTACGTGCTTTAATCAAGCGAATTCGCAGCGCAGCTCGGAGCGCTCGAGGTGTGGAACCGTTTCGTGATATCTCACACCCAACTCGCATCGAACAAACGAACGAACGAACCGATATAACTTCACATTGTTTCGCTCCCGATTCGCCACGTAGAGATTACTGCGATTACAGTAAAGTTTATGAAAAACATCACAATGTATCATTCTGGATATTGTATCCGGAAACGTCCTTCGACTCTCCTATGCATTGTTAATCGGTGGCAATTTCGAAATTGGCTGATAAAATATATAAAAGCGCACCCGCGGAAGAAGTTGTGACACGACTGAAAGTCTAAAACGGCCGGACAGCTCAAGTCAACCTCAATTAGAAAGTTTGAATGCGGATTGTCTGCAGGCCCGCCATTGCATGCCACGCTGGATGGAGGCGCATCCAGAGTTTTTAGTTTCGCCACCACGCTCGACGCATTAGCAAAATTAATTTATTTAAACCTTGCCTTAAATTGCAGCGAAATTGTGTAATAAGTTAGGACTTATTGACGTTTATAGTAAGTTAATGAAGACATAAACCCTCGAATGCGTTCTCAAATTCGAAGGCAATTTCCCGCGGGAGTGAGCACGATATCTGTCTTTGCAGCAACTAAGAATGGGTCGATGGTGACCTCCAACAACCTAGGCGACCGAACCTTTCAGGAGAGGCACGCACGGGATACGACCTGAGCATTGTCTGGCGCAGATGTTGTTAATATAAATGTATTGCAGCCCAGTACTTTGGTCCTTATGACAGCCTGGGATATCTTCACCGGTTTGCTACCTTTTCAGTGGGTTGGATAAAATCAAAATAATTTCACGGCTGAAAATCACAACCGCATTTATTAAGAAATGAAAAGGCGTCCATAAAAAGCCCCAAGTTTTACATTCATGGCATGGTAATAATCATATAAATGTTCGAGTTGGTTTTTGCGAAATAAAACCCGAGGTTTTACCGAGGGTGATGTGTCAGAGACTCATTAAAGATGGCGGGCGTTTGTTTGATGAGACGATGGACGATGGACGTCAGTGCGATAAAGTTATTTAGAGGATAAATATTTGTGGAGAGAGATAGGGCTCTCCATGTCGAATATAAAGATACTTTTTCCATGCGACTGTCGGTCACTCCAACTTTCCCCTGGTTTCAATCGTATATGCGCACATACTTAGGAGTTTTCACCATCACATACTCACATATCGCGTTCGATGCCGCCCCCGCATGAGTATACCCCGATGAGTATAGAGAGCGGAGCAAAAAAGTCATCAATCATTAAAATTGTTGTTAAGCCCTTTCGGAGTCGAGTGTTTAGAGTGCGCGCGCGAACAGTTAGACGGATCATCGCGAGTATATTTCATCCGCTCGTAAATTTATTTTTTCCCCGCCTTCGCGAACGAACACGCTCCTCCACAATGACAACGCGAACATGTCACACGGCAGTTATTCGCGCGCATTTTTTTGTCATCAAGCCTAGTTTATTGGCTGCAAATCCTCGGATGGCCTTGTAGCAACCCTTGTGAGCCGCCGAGTTTGAATTGCCCGAAAATAATTTCACAAGATGTCAACTCGCGTGTTAGACAATAGTAACGCTGCTTTTTGCGCGCGCCGAAAAGTTATGCGCGTTGTTTTTCTTTGCACGTTTACAATTGCCATGTTTTCTCCCTATCCTGCCGCCCCGCTTCCAAAGGGCTTACGCGCTGGAAACTAAGACTCAAGGAATAGTTCGGGACAATTCTTAATCCGTGCCAATTAATCACTGGAAAAGTATATAAAGTTTTGCCAGGATTGTGTAGCTTAAAGATAAAGGCGAACATAAATCCACGACTAACAAAGAAATCAGGGAACATTCGTAGCACTTGCACTTTTCCTCAGCCGCCCATAGCCTAGCAACGCGAGGTCTTGGACTTCGGTGCTTCCTGCGACCTCACTAAGAAGTTAAACAACGGCCATCACAATGGCGGTGGTTTTTGGGCGGCTGCTGGATTTGTGCAATCTTACATTGGAATTGTCATTCCAACAAAAGCCACCAACCCGCCACCTCAGGCAAAAACGAAGAGGCACACGGAGTGAAAAAATCTACTTACATGGAGGAAGCAGAGGACCATCGCCAGGGTCGCAATCCAGATAGTTTTTTCCTCAAAGAACCAAGTGAGCTCATCAACGCATCCGTGGAAGAATGGATTTCCAGTGACAGTGTCCCGGCACTGACTTGGAAGAGGCTGATGAAGATTGGTGTAATCGCCCGGACCATCAGCACCGCAGCATCCAATCTGAAAATCGAAAATATTTGGTTTAGCATTACGAAAAAATGTTCGACGCTCAACGAAGACGCTTTTGTTTGCGTCTTTCATCATTTTTTCCCGTCATTTTGACGCAACCCACAACTTGAACATTTTTACATTTCATCCCGAGGCGTTCGCCACGCATTTCTTAGCGAACCCACGAAGAGCCCGCGCAGAACGAACACACAATCAAGCGATAATGACATTGGCAATAAATCACCGCGTTCCATGCAGAGATAACCACCGAACAGTTGGCAATTTTTTCCCGACACTTTTATATTTCATTTCGACCAGCCATGTTCGACTTCATTGTTATCATTCCATCTTTAATTTCGGGACTAATTAGTACGGCTGTGCTTCAATGATATCCGATTTCATAAAGCTCGCCGAAACAAAACGCTTTCAATGGAATTTCACGACGAGATCATTTATTTGCATTAATGGTTTGTGCATATGTAGGCGGTCGAATTGCGAGGTGATCGATTTGTGCTCGGTTCTTTTTTGGGCTCTGTATTTCCACGTACATGGGGGCGGCCACGTGCAGAAATAAAATCGTTATGTTCCCCGCAAATGTGTATTTTTCTTCTTGTGCAAACGTTACGCGAATTTGGCAGCCCTGGATGGAGTGCACGAATGGTGAAATACATTTTGATTCGATTTGACTGCTTTTCCTCAACGATGGTACTTCCAAGTAATTTCTGCATCTTCCTCGGTATGTAATGATGCCTGCATAATGGGACTTTGGCGAACGTCGTTCTTCAGCATTTCCTCACAGTCTGCACCCTCTACATGAGCCTTTGTGTACAACCTGTACTGAATGCCTCACGTGAAGTTAAAAAATATACAGGTTCCAAAAATACCCATATATTACAAGCATATTCACGTATAATGAGATATAATGTTTGAAAATTTTGGTAGAATTTGAAAAAGATAACATATCTATATTAATTATTTTAGGGTATGATTGAGTGGCAATGTCTTTTAATTGAAAATTTAATTTGGGACATTCTATTATACAGTGCTATTATAATGGTAGAACATGCTCTTTTACGTTCATACTCTCTTAGTCTACAGAAATCGAACGAGGGTGCGTTTTCTATGCTTTTACGGTGTAGACTTTAAGCATGTCATTAGCGAAAATTCAATTCGCTTTGGTTCCGAATCACGGAAGCCAGAAGAACAAAAATCAATATTTCTCATTACCCATTACGATAGAAAGAACAAAAACATAAAAAAATTGTACTATATGGGCCTAAACGCGATTTGTTCCAGAATCGGTTGATTTTGCTTACATAATTTTGTTGTAAAATTTTGAAAATCTTACAGCTCTAGTGCAAATATTTGTATGCAAATCATTGAAAAGCAGAAAATAGACGCACAAAAAATTGGGACGTTGATTATTTACTCAGTGGATGCGTACGAGCATGATTTTCACTAGGTGATGTGTCCGCATACCAATGTGCTCTCAGCGTGAGGAACACGAACGGTGTTAATCTAAATCCGACGTAGCAATATATTTATGCGCCAATGCCTGCAAGGTGCGTACGTTGAATTTGCAGCAAAACAGCATCGAAAACGTGCACCGTATCGTTACGCAGGTGAGTTCGATTTGCGTGTCCGGTGGACGAGGGTGAAAGAGACCCTCGATGCATTTCATTGCATCGCCGATTTAATCCGGAATCATGCTAACAATGTTGAATATCCAATTATAATGAATCAAAATTTAATTAAAAGCTCTTCCTAGCCGATGGCTATGCGAGGGTTGGGATCGTTTCGAGTGCCGTCGATCCCGGCTCTATCCGCTTAACGAATTGTCGAGCACGGGGGCGGCGAGAGATACGAGCAGAGTCCAGCAAAATAAAGCTGTCCTCATTAAAAAGTCGATTACCAATCAACAGATAGGCACTCACTCATCCGTTACTTTGGTGCTTTCTGCATTACATTCTCATTCCAGCAAAGAAGATTCTTGCTAACTATGTTTAATTTGTTTATAATTACAAGGTAGGTCCAAAAATTTAATTTGGCCACGATTGCAAAGTAACAGTGTCAACAAAAAAATTCACATTCATATCACTGAAACTCAAACTTGGATATCATTTTTGACCAATTTCAACTGATTTTCCAAGCTAAAAATCACATATTCTATAATATCTCTACGGCATTTGTTAACAGTCGGTAAGACTAGGTAAAAGTTTTCCGAAGAAAATACTTGCCAAATGAGAACCGTCAGTTACTTTAATATGTCCTGAACTCTGATGGAAGAAAATTCCGGTTATTTTCCTTGGTGACACCTTTCATTTCATATATTTTTCATCAAGCATCTCAGGTACGCGTTCGCGCCGAACGTAAGCCGTAGATAAATATTGGTTCGTTTTCTGGCTGCCATATGACAGAAGATGGCTCTTCTTCTTGTGCACCCTTCTCACGGAATTGACACATCTATACACACATCCGCATCCATATGAAGCGAACGAAAGTCAAACAAGTAGAAACCATCGTTCGGATAGCGTAAATTGTACAACATTTATGCAAAACGCAAACAAACGGCGTGCTAAAACCGGAAGCTAAAACGAAAACAAACATTGCTCTTCGATGCAGAGATGAACGAAAGTGTTGCACGCGCATACAGCTCCAGAGAGAACCGGGGAACACCTTTCGCTCGTATTGTCGCGTAAAACTGAAGGCAAGGCACTTTAAAACACTCACGTTTTCCTGAATGATTGATAGGACTCGGCGAGAAGGCGCGTGTTGAGCGTTCATGATCAGTCGACGCAGGCTCTCCCTAATCATTGGCTGGATTTGCGAATGTTGGGTGCTGTATTCCAACATCACCGCCGCTCCAATCAAGCCAGCAACGAAGCAGAAGATTTGAGTTCCAACAAACTGCAATCAAATAGTAGATGTTAGTCAATAAAAAATCAGTACATTGTATCCTATTAGTCAGCACTTGTATTAATAAGCAATTACGAGCTGGTGTCGTTCCTGTTGCGCAAGACATTATCAGAACTTCCGCCTGAGAGCATCCAAACAAAGAGCACAATGGGATGCTGCTTGCAAAATTGTTTTATTGCAAACATGTGCAAGCTAATTGCAACTCCCATCATCATCATCAACAGCATCCTGATCGTCATCGTCAGCAACATGTCGAACATTATGCTCAGTGGAACGTGCAAAACAAGTTATATTATGTTTAATTAGCAACTAACTTCGGCCTGGAGTGCAGAACGCAACACAGCAAGCGTTTGCATCTTCGCCGATCGTTAATAACTAATTAACTCGCTGGTATTTTTACTTCGACGACGCTCGACGACGAGCAGCGAGGTACTTGTTAAGTCATTAGCGAAATGACTTATGTGTTTCCATCTTGTTAAGGGATTTTAATCGATAAAGTTTGATGGGATTCGGCGCCGAAAAGTTTTCAGTCCTCTTAGCGCTCGGCATCATCCTCCAATCAAGTATCATCAGCTAATTGAAAATCATGTTGTCAAACAATATTTTCGCCAGCATCGATCTCGAAGCTACTTAATTCCAACCAGGAGCGTCGTTATGCTTGGCATATTATTCCGAGAAGCGAGGTGGATTGTGACATGCAGCAGGCAATAAAGCAGAAATTGCCCCAACCAGATTGGCAACATGTCGACGACTTTTTCCATCCTTATAATATTATTGTCCTCGTTGATATTTTTATTTCCACTACTCTTCGTCTGCTGTCTTCTGCGCCGATGGCAGGCAGGGATGCAGAAAGTCTGCGAGCGTTGAGTGTGTAATGCAGTCTGTCTCGGTACTTTTCCCTCGCGTTTACTTGTTGTTTCTATTTCCAAGTGCATGTTTCCGTGAAATATAAGAAAGGTGTCTGAGAGCTACCAGCTATATATGATCCATGAGTGCAGCATCGCACTAAGCCCCATCCTTATGCTGCAAGAAATATGAAATTTTCAGAATGTCTTCGTACTCTTCGCCCCAACGCCAATATGTGCAACATCAAAGGCAGTTCCGAGCAAGTGCAGAAGCGTTTGATAAATTAGATTATCGACGAAATTTGTATTAAATGCAATCCTGCCTTGCTGCATATTGCGTTAACCTTTCCTCGGCAGCCATCTCCAGCATGCTTCCTCAAAGTGGAACTCAAATAGCAACATCCAGTTCAATATTTCCGCGGATGATGCCGATCTTTTTAATAAAATACTGATCAATAACTTGAAAAACATTTGCTGCATGACGCGAGGAAGTCAGCGAGACATCATCGTCTACGGTAAATTAATGTACAGATGCACGTTTTATTATTTTTCCAATTTGTAAGCGCCGAGAAATAGAAATAGGATTTCTGCCGTGGAAATCATTAATTTTAATATTGTTGGATTGAATTGAAACGTCAAGAATGATGGATACTTCGACGAAATAGATACAACAGAAAAATGTATTTGATTGAGGTTTAGGAACTGTTTCAATCAATTTTACTTATTTTTGATTAATCTTGCGGATTACCAAAATTTGTCTTGATTTTTTTCCCGATTTTTTGCAATCCTAGTTTCCACACAGAATTGCAAACACTGAATAATAAACATCGTCTGCATGCGAGTTTGTTATCCAATTTGTCCGCACCCACGCACTGTCACTGCATTTGACAATTGTGCTAGATTCGCCAATATCCGACAAGACCAACGGAACTCACACAAAACATAACTGCACATTGGATCCGGTGCTCTTGCACAATCCGTATGCGAGTGGACAGAACACAACACGTTAGCATGGAAGTGCGATCAGCATTCGGCAAAGATAGATGGACATCGGCCGGCCATCGATCATTCGATTTGATCTGGAAATGATCGTTCCATAACCATCCTTTCAAACTGATCACAGCATACCGTACATGCCCGCATTGGGCGGCGTACGCAATTCTGATGGACCTTAAACATGATTTATCCATCTCCCAGCAACAACGCAACACTGCCCCCATGAACTACAAACCATCAGGCCATCCGATGTTGAATGCACCAATAATTACTTCCAGCACGGGATTAATCATTAAGTACTCCCGTAGGAACTTCCGAATTTCGAACATTGCCGTTAAAAACTTGTCAGATGCATCATATGATGTCATCCCTGATATCTTACAAAAGAAATGATTTCAGTTTTCTGAAACGCTCTTTCGGGTAAATTCGATCCAAAGAGATCATGATCTATCAGTAGCATTCAGGGCTAGAATTGATTATGTCAAATGAATCGATTGAAGGTACAACAAAATAAAGGTATGAAACAATTGATCGATTATTTCATTTTTCATAGTTAAGTGCCACCCCCGGTAATTTTACAACTTTTCCACTCACAATATGTTAATCATCTTAGTGTTATTAGTTTATATTCCAAATTTGGTGGAAATCGGCCGAGCCGTTTGCGAGAAAATCGCGTTTGAACTAAGATAAATCAATTCTCTTTATTTATAAACATTAATAACTTATGAACAAATTGATTCCCGATATTGCAAATCTCTAAATATGTCCATGAATATATAATAAACAATTCC
>JARJDZ010010454.1:0-30407 GCA_030264555.1 Aleochara sp. GC000083
TGTAATTAACAACTTTCCAATACAGAATGAAAATGCGTTTGAAGCCAAATGAAATACGACCCTGGATGGATGATGAACAAGCTGGAATTGTGCACTGATTCGATTTTAATGAACATTTCAATATACGATGCTCGTTAGTGCTTTGTCTCCCGAATCGAAAATTCACCATTCACCAGACTGACACATGACTACCAACAATACACATTTACCATTATACCAGCAGCCAGAGAGCAAGCGAACCAACATAAATACGCAAAACTAGCAACAACACATTTTAATGGTGAGCTGGTATTTGTTGTTGCTGTTGTTGCTACTGTCGGATAATAGGAATTCGCGATTGCACAAGCGATGGCCGCGATAACTGCGACTCGTCCATCCTCCCTGGAGAATTATTTTCATTCTCTGTCCGGACACAATTCGCAATCCCGATCACAATGACCGAACGTAAATATAGAATTTAATAAGTTCCATTCAACGAGAATACGAGCCGTTGTAATTAACTCGGATGGGACAATGGCAACCAAATTTTAGAGGGGCTAAATGATCATTCTTTGTTTCAAGCTCAAAATTGCGCAATTTCGAACAATAACCAAGTCATAATCCTTTGAATTCGTTGAAAGCTTGAGAGAATCTAAGAGGGATTTTGGGTTGGTTAAGAAATCCGGTTGACTTCCGGTCATTTCCTCCCTTTTCCCAGGCTTGAATTCATCCAATGGTCATTGTCTCAAGTTCTTAAGGTCGCATCTGAAGACGACGACGAAGGCGAAGATTTAATGTGGTCCTCCGAGGGTGCAATTCATTGTGCATGCTCGATGTGGATGTTGACGTTCTTGCAATTAATCAACGAACAATGATGTCACACGGATGAGCGATGAGATGACATGTGATAGCCTAATCTAGCATACTTCAGATTAAGACTTGATGATGATCTCGGTACAGAGTGATCAAAATCCGTGGGTAAAAATGATGGGCTTGAAAAATTGCGGTCGCATTTAGAAAATGACCGAAATTTATTTCCGGGGATGATCTATGATCCAAATGGGGCACGTTGATGGACTCATGTGAAAGGGAATAGGACAATTTATTAGATTCTAGATTAATTTAAGATATTAACTTGAAAGATGTCATGTCACTAATGGCCCCTTTCGTATGAATCCTGTTCCAGATGAAAATAGGGATATTAACGGACATCCGGAAGACGACCTGAAACGACAGCGATCGCAATACAACGGCGATCAACTTTATTCGAACGTAAGTCCTTCCAAGAAAACAATTTCATTGTTGCAAACATCTCTTCTTCTTTTTTTGAGTTTACTAACCGGATGAAACGTTTTAGTTGTGGTCCAGCAAGTGGAGTATCAAAGATGAGCACAAATTACTCTCGGAATTGGGCGGCACGGGCGGTAACCAACCCGGAGGACAAACAACCGGATATTACGACACCCACGCGAGTTTTCCGGGTGTTGGTGTTGCAAGTTCGGCGGCTGCTGATATCTACGACACGATCAACACGATGAGCCAGGCGAATTCGCAAAATATCTACACACCTCCATTGACTGGATCTTTAGGTAAGATACCATTATTTTTCAAAAAAATTATTGCAAAATTTTGGGGATAGCTGGCTACAATTCCAATCAACTTCTTCCTACCACGTTTCACAAAAAATGCATGAGTTTTGCACGTTTGACGTCGTTTTGCATGCGAAATGATGGTAAAATCTGATGATTCACCTTCATCAAACCATACTACAAATTTTCGCACATTAAACGCCTCACCATTGTTTTCCTGCTGGTTATTTTTTATTGCATCATTTGGCATTGACGCAGAAGTTTATTCAATCGCATCTCGTCGAATATCTGAAATCTGTCCTTCCTGACGCTTCGAAAATTCTCACAGCAATTAAGCACAATAGCTACGAGCAATTTTATGCAAACAATTGCAAGAAATACGAGTATATGGCACAAAACGTCCAGTTAAGACAATTGGCATTATGCTCCGCCAATTAAATCTCGTTGCTCGCTCGTCATTAACACAATTGTGCAACAATTCTCTTATCATTATCACCTCATGTTGTGGACAAAATTCTTGACCTATTCTCATCAAATTAACTCTGAAAATTTGCATGTATCATCAGCAATTATTATTAAAACTTATTAATTAACTAATTAAAAATTGTTTGTTGCTTGATATCATCACCTTAAAAAATCTATCAATACTGATTGTTAAACTATGATTTTGTTCTGTTGTTCTGATGTTTGTTTTTCTTGTGTACTGATTGAGTTCTGTTTTGTTTTTTGTTTTCCCGTGTTTCTTGTTGCTTGGCATGTTTGATGACGACGTCCAGAAACAACGACATACAGTGGCGTGGTAGGATTGGCCTCGGGGGTGGATGGCGCCTCTCCCGGTCTGCCATTGACGCTTCCTGCAGAACCGGGAAGCCAACCACCCTCGCATACGGGCTCCCCGGATCCCGCCGCCCTCACCGTCCTCCAACCTTCGAACGGGGCAACGCAACATTACTCCACAATGTTACCCAGTTTCGGTTACACCACAGGTACACATCCATGACCCAAACATTCTTCTTGGGCGAGCAATCAAAGAACCAGCTGAAATTTTAATGATCTATGATAATTAATGCATTTTTTTTCATCCCACAGGAAGTACAGTTGTTCCTGGATCGGATTATGCATACAGCACAGCGTACAGTCAATATGGGGCGGCATATGGGACAGCATACGGTTATGGAAGTGCATCCAGCGGGTTGCTCAGTAAGTAAACAGTGAGTATATTCGTCGCCTGCCAACCAATTAATCAGCCAAGCATTTTATAGTTTACAACTCACACATTTTGCCAACTTTTCGCACTCGAAATCCGTTCATTTTTGCAAATTCTAGACTTCATTCTATGCAACCCATGAAACATCTCAAAACCAAACCCATGTATGTTATAGGCAAACCAGTAAACACAGCGTTTGCAACTCTTCAAATGACGAACACGCAAAACTCTATAAAATGCTTTGCAAAACTTTACCTGCAATTTCCTTCGCACCACGTAGCAATCTTCAATTTGGCCCTTTGATGATCGATGCAAATTACTAATTACTGATTAATTTCGCAGATACCGCCTATTATTACACGAACAACGACCCCACGATTACGAGCAGCACTAATGCAACATCGAGCACCGGAACCGGAAGCACGGAACAAAGTAGTCGATCGCCGATGGCAGCAACACGTGCTAATTCGTTGGCGTCTGCAAATTCGCCCACTGAAAGCGGAAGTGCTTGTCTCAAGAGCGAAGAGACGGTGATCTTCAACTCGGACCTGAACCATCTCTGGTTGAAGATGGAATCGAGTGGACAGCCGCATGTTGGTGGTACAATTCGGGAAACTTAAGAATTTTCCGGAAATCCAAGATTTGCAAAGTGCAGCAGATGCAGTAATGAAGCAAATGAAGAAAAGTTTGAACAAATGAACCCAGAAATGGACACTTTTGAAGTGCGACTAAAAGTACCCAGTGAGAAACAACAATTAACCAATTAATTAAAGCGACTTAATTAGTTAATTAATTTTCCATTTTACTTTTTCAAATATGAACGTTAAGTGTAAATGAAATGAAATTTGGTCTCAATTTTATACCTATAATTATGCTTACACTGATGCGAATCAAACGAATTATGTCACCCTCTCTCAATTTTTGTTTATAATTATTAACTTATTATTTATACGTCTTTCGCTCTTCTCGTGACTTTTCTACAAAAAAACTGAACACACTACACATTTTTATAGTTTTTAATATTTTATGTATATTAATTAGATGCGTACGATTTTTTTTTCTAGAAAATGAAACTGTCTCATGAATCTTTGGTAATTTTTATTACGAGTACTTAAAACAATGTTGTTAATTTGTAGTCGATTAAGAGTTTTAATTTGTAAGATGATGAAATCAAGATGACAGATGCTAAATGAACGAGATCATGAGGTGATTGTGAACGACGAAAGCAACAAACGTTTATTATTTTATTAGTTAATTAAGAGCACACCAAAGAAATATATCTAATATAAAGACGTACTTGATTATAGTTATTGACGACAACTCGGGAGTAAAATGTAAAATGCAATTCCGCACACACAGAAGCTACAAGCTGCAAGAAGCAACAAATCATTCAAACTAATGTCAAAATATTCTTTATATTTTTTTATTGTATTTTGTGTAAAGTTGTAAATTATTTGTTATTTTTATCATGCGCAACAAGAAATTCGTCAAGAACCAAATAGACAGTAAACTAGATACTGTATTTGATACAAAATTAATTGGGGAAAAAAGCATGGATCAGAACGAAGAGTGAAGATAGCAAAGAAGTAATTAGGCAATCTGTTTACTAGTCACAGATGGAAAACGTACTAATATTATTGATACACATCAGGTCGAAATGAAATGACATCAACAAGTTCTCTCTGTGATTCATTTACACTAAGAAATTGTAAAAGCACCAATTTTTGTTTGGTGCAAACAAAAATCGGTGTTTCCACTCACAAAACGAAACACGTTTATGATTGTTTTAATTCAAGTTTCAAAATGTCAAATGTACATTAATGTAAAAAAACGAAGGGAAGAAATGAAGGAAGAAAGATGGAATTTGAAGAGAATATTTGAGAAATGTATTGTATTGTATAATTTTTGGAAGATGACAAAATGGAATGGTTGTAATAATGTAAAGAGAGGCACACTCACGCGTACACGAAACACATACACCCAGTGATGAAGTGAAACTGATTCAATGATGATGTTATTATGTTCTTTGTATAATTGAAATGTGTAATAAACTGTACCAAAGACGATGGCCGATTTATCAACGCCGTCACGGTATTGTAAGTATTATTATATTCTAATGAATGATTATTAATATAATGATGATTATGATGATTGATGATGCTGCTGATAATGATGATGATGATTATAAATAATAATTATGAAATTGATTCTTTAATAATTATTATTCTCTTATTATGATTATGAATAATGATTGCATATATGTTATATATCAGCATTTCATGATTGTAAACGATTATAAATTAATTGCAACAGACTAATTTGTTTACATGTACCTTTATTTGAATTTTTGCTTGATTTATTTATATTTTTGTTGCTTGCTGGTGTCTACCATATGCAACCACTTTTACTCAGAATATTAAAGTTTTTGAAATTAAAGAAGTTTAGAGGCCAAATTTGCTGAGACATAATGATTACTATTATTTAATCCTTTATGTATTATCTCGGAACCGGAAGTCCAATTCTAATAGTTCAGACCTTATTTTATAGGTAATTTAATGTACTTTCGATTGGCGTTTAGACATTTGCAAAATTCCAACTAGAAATGCTATTGGTATTGTCGTCAATTTAGCCTAAAATGATCATTTTCCATTACTCGTTTTCCTATTTAAATGTTGTCTATTTTCCATTGGCTGTTTCTCAGTAACTCAATGCCTTATGAAAATGATTCAGGCATCAATTTATTGCAAATTTAATGTACTTGCAAATGCTGGATAGAGATTTGCAAATTTTCACCCAGAAATGCTATTGGTATTGTCGTCAATTTAATTAGACATAGTGATCAGCGTTACTTAATCCCTTAAGTATTATCTCGGAACTGGAAGTCCAATTCTAATAATTCAGACCGTATTTTGTAGGAAATTTAATGTACTTTCGATTGGCGTTTAGATATTTGCAAAATTCCATCTAGAAATGCTATTGGTATTGTCGTCAATTTGGCGTAAAATGATCATTTTTAACACTAGTTTTCCTATTTATATGTTGCCTATTTTCCATTGGCTATTTCTCAGTGACTCGAGGCCTCATGAGAATGATTCAGGCATCATTTTATTGCAAATTTAATGTACTTTAAAATGCCGGATAGATATTTGCAAAATACTACCCAGAAATGCTATTGGTATTGTCGTCAATTTAATTAGACTTCGTGATCAGCGTTACTTAATCCTTTATGTATTATCTCGGAACCGGAAGTCCAATTCTAATAATTCAGACCGTATTTTATAGGTAATTTAATGTACTTTCGAATGGCGTTAAGATATTTGCAAAATTCCATCTAGAAATGCTATTGGTATTGTCGTCAATTTAGCCTAAAATGATCATTTTCCATTATTCGTTTTCCTATGTAAATTTTGTGTATTTTCTATTGGCTGTTGCTCAGTAACTCGAGGCCTCATGAAAATGATTGAGGCATCATTTTATTGCAAATTTAATGCACTTTCAAATGCCGGATAGAGTTTTGCAAAATTCCGCTCAGAAATTCTATTGGTATTGTCGTCAATTTAATTAGACCTAGTTATCAGAATTATTTAATCCTTTATGTATTATCTCGGAACCGGAAGTCCAATTCTAATAATTCAGACCGTATTTTATAGGTTATTTAATGTACTTTCGATTGGCGTTTAGTCATTTGCAAAATTCCATCTAGAAATGCTATTGGTTTTGTCGTCAAGTTAGACCAAAACAGTTTATCAGTATATAGAAGTCATATAAAAATGATTCGCAAACGATTTTAGTTTTAAATTGTTTATTTATCGATTATTACATTTTTAAATTTTTAGATAACAAACAAATTAGATAACAAACAGCCTCCCCCAAATATAAATTTGTCAAATCAATACTGAAAGCAACATTTTTGGTTTTCAAATTTGGTTTATTTTGTGTTGATTTCGGTAACGTCTTGATATCTCCCAATCAACTAACAAAGTACAACGAATAACATTTATATAACAATGTAACAATTAACGATAATAGCTGCCTATCATACAAAGAGGATAATTCTGCAATCTAGGCCCCTACTTAGGATTGTTTATTGGCGTACTCATCGTAGACCAATTCGCCCTCCGATTTTGTCAGCATGAATTTGGGCAAAGCTGTACCAAATTGCTTACTATAAACCGGATCTGTTTCATCACTGAAAGCACCTCGTTCCCCATCCGTCCGGTACTGATCCTTCGTCTCCTCGATGACTGGATCATCCTCCAACTTACCAGTAACATCCTTACCAGGCTTTCCCTTCACCTTCTTCACCTTCTTCCTCTTCACCAACGGCTTCTCTGTGGTGGTGGTGGTCGACTTGGAGCTCCTTCGCCGCTTCACCTTCCTCGGAGCTGGTGTCACGACATCATCCTCATCGAGCTCTGGGTACCCAGACTCTGCAGTCTGCGGTTCCAACCGACTGGCACGTACAGCTTTCACTTTGCTTTCTTCGGCGTTCTCCTGCTTGGCGGGTTTGGCCCCCTCGCTACCATCGGTCTCTTTTTGCGCGTGATACGCTTGATACTTCGATTGCGGCCGCGACTCCGACACGTACATGCATTCCTCGTGTTGGAGGCCTTTCTTGTTCACGCAGAGGTAGCAAGTCATGCCGTTCTTCTCGGCTTTCTTGCAATTCGAGCGGTCTTTCTTGGCGAATTCTGCGAGCACTTCTTCGACATCTTTTTTGCTCTCTTCGCCATAGTAACCGTACTGCTCGCCGTCTTCTTCAGCCTGCTCCTCGTTCTGCTGCTCCTCGCTCTCGGGTTGCTCCCCACGTTGTTCCTGACGTTTGGACTCAGAGGGCGAGAAGTGCTTGTAGTAGTAGTCTTCGTGGTCGGTGGGGCTCTCTTCTTCGGAGGCGCTCTCCGAGCTTTCGGCAGGTTGGACCTGGATGTTGGCGAAATGTTTGGGGACTGTGTATTCAGAAGCTTGACGGTGTGTGTTCACGGGTTTGATTCGTTCGACTTCCTCGCTGTCAGTGTTCGTTTTTTGGGTGCTGCGTCCACGCTTTCTTTCCGCTTTAGGTTTGCTGGCTTTCTGGCCGTATTGTTGGCTTTCTTGTGGTTGTTTTTTCGGGTAGAATTGTTGGGGTTTTTTGTTCGTGACTGGGGACTCCTCGGAGCTGTCTGTTTCTTCGGGTTCATCTTCACTGTTGTACTTACGTTCCTTCACATACGCATATTTCTTCTCTTCAGGAGCATTCGTATAAGAACATTGTTCATAATTACCTCCATTTTTCTCATTCTTGCAGATCAGACAAGTCATACCATCACGATTAACTTTCTGACAATTCTTTCCAGACTTTACGAGCTCAGCTGCAATTTGCTCAGAGGAACTTGACTCTTCTCCAAACTTATACTCATTTTCCAAACTTTTGGGCTGCTTGTAACTTGAATCATAATCAGGATTATCATAGTACTTCTCGTTCAGTTTCTTGTGGTACTCATAGGGATCATCTTTACGACTGTTATCACTGACTGTGTATCTCTTATAACGGGAGTTGTAATTGTAGTTTGTAATCTGCGTGGGTTCAGCATACTCCTTCGAGGTTTCAATGTAATAGTTCTTCGGGTTCGACTCAGACCCATAGAAACATTCCTCGTAATTCGCCCCTTTCTCACCTTTACAAACGTAACAATCCATGGGTTTCGCATTCTTATTAGTCCCAGGGACATGTTTATTAATCTTCTTGCATTCTTTGATCAACTCTGATGGCTTGAACTTTTGCAAATCCAACTGGGCATTGACATTACTCGCGGCTGAATCATACGAATACTGATATTCATTATTATTTGGTTGGTACAAATAATCATAGTTGGTATTTGTGGGCAGACTGTTGAGTTGGGCTGAAGAAATAGGCTTCAAACTTCCTGGATTTGCTTGAGCTTGGAAGCTATACTTTTGGTAAGGTGTCAGATTATTTGGGTTCTTCGCTGTCACCTGAGGCGTGTATTTCGGGTCAACAATTTTCGCCTTGCCACCTGAGTACAATGGGATCACCTTTTCACTGAGCGTGTCAGAGGAAGCAGTGTTGTAATTGTATGGTTTACTAAGGTCGTCGATTTCAGACTCGTATTTCGAATGTTTCGCATTGGGCGGAACGACCTTGTGGGACACATAGCTTGGTCCTGGTTTGATTTCATACTCTTGAGGTTCAACAGCAGCAGGTTTGCCCTGATTTGCATTCACCTGTTGCTGTTTTGCTGCAGCCTCCTCGAAGAAGTCCTTCAACCCGAAAGGTGAGGATTTAAAACTGGCGAAACCAGCCTCGAACTCCTGAGGTTTCACAAATCCGTTACCAGGATCCTTGGTGACCTCCTGCTTGTTGGAAGCGGCGTAGAATGATGGGCTGAAGAACGAAGTGAAGTCACCTGAATTCACGAAACCCGAACCTCCTGCAGCTCCTTGAGCAGCGCCACCCACAAGAGGTGCAGATTGCGCGTCCCCTGAATAGTATCTGGAGTAATCAGGACGATCTGAATCCGCATCGCTGCTGTACGAAGAGTGTTCTTCATGATCCCCATCGAATTCGCCTTCGTATTGAGCCCATGAGGAATTTATCACCAGAACAAACACCCCTAGTAACTGCACAAAGATTTCGTTACTAATTTCCGAGACAGTTCATCTTCGGAGTGAGTCGGACTTACCTTAAAATTGAAGCTTCTTAGCAGAAGCATGATGCGTGTGTTATAGTTCTTAGCGGAGATCTTAGTTGAACGGCCACAATCGTTTGAAGGCACACAGTAAAATTGCGTCAAAATTGTTTTGAAACTGATTTATATATGATTGCTTCCCACTCAATCTCAAGTTGTCTGCGGGTTGTCCAATGCGCCAAATCGCGTAACGAACGAAAGTGATTTGGCGCTCTGTTTCGCTGAAAACGCACACAAAGAAGCGATTCTTCGCGCCGGGGGGAGACACGCCATCAAGCATCGGCTTGAAAAAACGCACTTTTGTTGTAAAATCATTCAAGATTAATGCTCCGAGGAGCTGATCGAGCGAGACGTCGCCTCCAGTTGCACGCTTCGAAGCGTATAAATGCATTTCGGTTTCTTCACGCTTTGCACAAACACCTAAAACACCTCCAACATGCAAATTCCATTCGAAATTCGGACTTAACTATGCAATTACCATCAATTCCCAATGAATTTATTAGCGAATTATCGTTGGAAGTTGGCTAAAGTTGCGCTGCGAATTTGGTTGCATAAATGTGAGTCCATGAATGAGGAAAATATTTGTATGGAAGTTTGATGCATATTGCAAATCTATGCGAATTATTTGTATGGTTGGACGGATGTATTATTCAATTAGCACATTTTCGCAATAATTACACGAAATGCAGTGGACAGAGTTGTAAAAGAAGCTTGACAAATTGGATTTTTCTCGGGTTGTATGACATAATTATCAGATGATTATAAAACAGATTTGCTGTGAAATCGGTGGAATTGCGCGAAAAACTGTGAATTACGTGGAGGCGGTAGTGCAGCTACACAGAATTGCATGTTAAATCATCAACCACAAAAAAATTGGTAACATTTGCTAAATGTTTCTTCAATGTTTCAAATTGTAAGTTTCTATTATGCAATTTGATGTGCATACAGAACCTCGTACAAATGTTTATATTAATGGTAATTCATTGACTTATGTTTATTTTCAGGATTGTATGATGTATACGAAAAGCTATCTCAAATGAAAACAAAAAGCGACTTTATTTTTATAAGAACAAGGCCATTAATCTCTGAACTGGTTTTGTAAACTTATATCTCTCTTCATTCTTCAGATGCTGATTCTTCAACTATGAAGCTATCATCTTCACCTATAATCTCACATTTTAAACCTGGAATCTCCAATCTTCAAGTTTGCATCGACCCAAAAATGTTTGGTCCATCATGTGTGAGTCTTTAATAAGGCACGAATTCAACGCCCCCAAAAAGCATAAAAAAGCGCCCATGCTCAGTGGTAGAAGAATGATTACAACAAATTCCAAGCTGAATGCGAGCCGTGAATCACGCGTCCAAAGCTCAGCATCGAGATAATATACACCCAGGTCGGTGGAACTCAGTGGAACCGGGCACGATTTCGTCGTCGAAGCCGCAGAGTGCACAGATTGTCGAGTGTGTCCGGTCTGCGAGTTGTTCTTGCCGGTCGGTCCGAGCAACTCCAACAGGTACACACCTTGCACGGCCGTTGATCGAGCAAGAAGAAGCCGAGAATCACGGCAGACAATATCCCAGTGATCCGATAGAGCGAGTTCGAAAGTATTACGGCATCTCAGCGCGCGCGGCTCACGAGACCACCGTGAATGGACAACAACGAGCCATCATCTTGCGTGCAACGTGCTTAGATTCGTTTCGGTCATCATCAACGCCGGAGTGTGCGGTGCTGCTCCTCGGTCGTCTACACATTTCCAGCCGAAGACCTCTTCAGCGAGTTGAGTGCATTTCCCGAATCCGAATCCTGGCCGACGAACCTCAAAATGAAAGTCAGCATTTTTCTTGTAAGTATCGTTTTGGCTCATTTGCCTTGTTGCTTTGCGATGTTTGTAATTTGGCCCGAATGCGTTGTTGATGTGATTTTCTGCACGTAAATGAACTTTATGTTGCATTTTCTAAATTTATCTCAGTGCGCGCATTCTGGACGTGGGTGAAATTGTGAAAACACACATAATTTATCGAAAAATTCGTATTTTTAAATTTGGAATTTCCCACCATCGCATATCATGTTGCTATTGCAAACAGATGGCCCGAATCGTCGGGTTTGATATTATTATATCTGACATTTATTGATCATAGATATGTCTGCATTAGATAAATAAAGAAATCAATAATAATTTATGTTTTGCTGGCAAATTTTGCGCACAATGCAGAGAATTTTCCGATGAAATGTCACGCGAAACTCCAACGGTGATAAAACAAACAGTAAACAGTTATATAAATTGCATTAACGAGGAACAGTTAAATGCGAAATTCGGTCAGTTAATAACTAGTCCATCGAGATCATAAAATAATTGCAATTCTTAACATTTTGCAATTGATGCAATCATATTATAATTGTTCTTATAATGTAATTTGATGATAGAATTCTATTATCATGTGAATCATGAAGTTGCTGTTCATACGAATTGATATAAAAGTCATCACTAATTAGTGTAATTCGAATGAACTGCAAATTGTAATTATATTTCTGCCAACAAGCTTATTAGGTTGCCGTTAATTAATCCACTTCTGGGTAGAGAAAAAGGAGAGGTGTGACACATTTCATTTGTATAATTGAAAATTTTCAGTGAAACCGTAACTTTATGAGCTGGTATTTTTAAAGTGCATGCAATACTAATTAAAATCATGATCTAGTTTGTTCTAATATCATAATTAATTAACAAGGACAACTCTTCAAGAAACTAGAACTCACAATATTTTATCTTGTTTATAATAACTTTTAATAAAAAAATTAATAAAATTTCTTGAGAAATTTTATAATAAGCAATAGTTATAATTTTATTAAAAAGAGGGCAGCACGTATTCTAAAAAGAACAACTTGTTTATCTCGAACACTGCAAAAATACGAATCCAACATGTAAACAAAGATAAAAACTAGCACTGCGTAGGAAAACAACTATGAAAACATTGCAATATTCCATGCATTGACCATGCTATAATAATAATGTACTATGAATATAGAATGAAGCAATGTCCAGGAGAATTTATAAATATTTAAGGACATAATAACTCAATTACCATCTGAATACAAATTGTAACTTTACATAATTTTTATCTAAATGTGCTCGTAATCCTTGAGTCACTAAAAGAAAATTATTATTGAATAGATACTGTTACATAAGAAAGTTAAATGAACTAAGGTCCAGTCAGATATCTGCAAAAATAAAAAACCAGGAAGTCGTTTATGCCAAAAACGTAAACGAAGGCATTACCTAATTAAAAATTAAGAAAAAATGCTAACTTGACATAATAACAACTAAACGACAGTGCGGAAAAGACAAAATGTTTTGTTGATGGTAATAAAATACATGACACAGAAAAGCAGAGAGCAGAAAACAACATTTCTACCTTTACTTCTATCGCGTAGTAAATCCACTTTGAACTTTTGTAATTTCGCATTGAAACAAACTCTTGTTTTATATGTGCAATTATGATACATTGGCCTTTAATTTGCATGCGCAACTTTCTTGTAATCTTAAAAGCAATTGTTGGAAGTTGTATGCAATTTTTGGGGTTTTGCGGTGCAATTTCTAAATTCAATTATTTTTGCAATTGTAGCACAATTTGTGTAATTGAATACCAACCGAAAAATAAACTAATTGTGCATACGAAAGCGAAGCCAATGGTCAAATGAGTCACCAAAGTTTATTGCAAATATTAATTGCTTCAAATGTGCAAACCAATGCACATTTTGCAATGATTGTTACTTGGAAATATTTGTTGTGGAGTTGGATTTGGAGACAGAAAATGAGTCAGGTGGTCTAAATTTAAAAGTTTGAACGGAAATATGCTATGGTTAAAAACATGGACCAATAAAATTCGTCAACGCGTGCAGGAATAATAAACGTATTGTGCTCCAATTTATGGTTCCAATTCTGGAGATAATTTTCTGAGTATTCAAATATTATGACACTTTTTGTTGGAGTTCTTGTTGAAAAGCTGTTATGACATTCAAATTTTCTCATGCCATTTGAATTATGCTGAATTTCAAAACGAACCACGACATTTGTTTATACTAATCGTGTTTATTCTTGCAGTTGATGACGCTGTTCGTCGTGTACGCGGCTGGAACGAGCTCAAAAGCACCGCATCACATCAGCAAACACGTCGCCGAAGATGCGGCACATTCCAAGCAAGGTATCACTCATCCATCTCTGAAACCCTCTTCAATTGTCTTCTACGAATCTGTTTCCATCCGCAGCGAAAAATCTAGAACATGGCGCGCACAAGAAGGCAGGTAAAGAAAGCAAGCATCACTTCGAGGCTGGGCATAAAGGCCAGCACGGATCGACGGCGCACAAAGTCGCCGACGAGGAAAAAGGCGGCAAGAAAACGAGTTCGAAGAGCAAGATCACGCATTCGTCGCACAAGAAGGCCGCTGGCCATCAGGAGCACGGGGCGAAATTCGCTGAAGGCGCAAAGCACAAGAAGACGAACACCGCCAAGGTCAGAATCATTACAATTCAATCAGACGCAATAATCGCCTGAGATCGAGATGATTCGCGCAGCATGTAATTTGCCATTCGGTGTTTTGCAGGGCTACCATGAACGATACCACAAGAACGAGCGCAGACAACATGATAGCTTCTATTCGCACGGCAAGAAGTCCGGAGATTGGAAGACCTACGGCCTGAAGCATTCGAAACACGCTAGCGATAAGTACGATAAAGTGGAGCACAAAAACAAACTTGTACGTTGAATCCAATTTGCAATTGGCTGTAATTTCATCTTGTTGCCATTGCTCGTAATCGCATTGTGTTTTAGGCTTTGAAATCGTCGGGCGCAAGTGGAAAGGCCAAGCAAACGGGATCCGGACATAATGTTGAAGATCACAAGTCGCATAAGGCTGATAAATCGAGCAAGCATCATTATGAGAAGCAAATCAAATTCGGCAAAAAGCACCAAAAACCGGAGGATAAACATAAGTACAAATATTCGCAAGTTCTGCATTGAAGAGACCTTTTTGGTCAGTCTATATTAATGTTATAGTTATAAATTTGACTTTAGAAGATACTAATAAGCTAAATCTACATAGAAATGAGAGGAGATGAGAAAACTACCCATAGAGCAAATAAGACGTTGAATACGTTTACATCGTTTGATATCAAAGAATCTAAGTAATTATTTATTTTTGTACCATGATAGACGTATATTTAGTTGAATCTGAATCACTCAAACGGAATGCGAACAAATCAAACTTATTGCGCACAAAATTCATTTACAATTGAGAAAATCTAGAAGTGTATTTTTTATATTTTGTGCAATAAAAAATCTCAAATATTTCAATTCCGTCGAGTCAGATAATGAACCAATCATCTAGAAAATATAATTACACGCTTGCGTTTTGCTATAATCAAATGAATGCCGCAACAAACAAATGTAGAATGGTTATTATGATAAATATTCAATTAACTACATGAACCCATAATTTCCAATGAGGGAACACTAGGAAAAAAGTTCGTGTGCATCCTGCGATTACAATCTACTATTGACGATATAATTGATTGCCGAGCTTAATAAATACAGGAATTTGGATTGAAAGCTTCAATGGAAACGTGTCGCATTAATAATTCAACATCTCGTGATCAAGCACTGCTCTACAAATACGATAAACGATCGTTTTATAGGGAAACGAATGTGTTTGAAAAACTAATGGTAACAGGGTTTCTAAATAAACCTACTTCCGGTTTTGTATCCTGCAGTAGGGACATTGAGCTGAAAAGTTTGGCGACAACTGGTTTTATGTCAATCGTTATTTCAGGACATTCGTTTGTCATGTTCGTATCAATTCAGCGTGCACATTATCTTGATGGGTTATTTATTAAGTACAATGTGATTTCACCCTCACAAAGGGGTGTTTAAAATGATCGTCCTGTGTCTATTTAATCAGTGTTTTCACGTCGTTATCCACAGTTGTTATATTTCATTTTTCCAGCTTACATCATTAAAACATCAGATATGGAATTTCTTGTTACTGATTGTGGGAGCTATTACTAAATTACTAAAACAACAAGTTTAAACAATGCTCAAATTGCAATAGTTTTGGTAAGTTGACAATTAATAAGTCGTAACATCAAGTGTTAAAATCATGTGGAAATTGGAGATTATATTCATATGGTTTTGCATGGGAGATTTCAATGTTCATGGACAAGAAACCCTCGTCAAATTCAGTAAGTTTGTTTACTATTTTCTTGTGAATTTGCAAGTTTAAATGTTTATCTATTTGTTGCATTTGAATTTCAATAATTTTGCCTTAAAATTTTCCACATATCTTCAACAATGAAAATGCGGTTCTATCAGTTTTAAATTTGATAACTAAAAAAATGTCAAAAAGTACTTAATTAGCAACAAACTAAAGCATGATTCAATCCTAATAAGTTTTCTGTTATGTAGAAAACATTGCAATAAATCAATTGAAATGTCAAAATTATTTTTACTTGGAAAAGTAAAAGTAAAATTGTTATCACTACAGCATACGTAAATTATTACCTGTCGATAATTAACTACACATAACTTTCTTATCATTATCACATAAATAGTTTTATTCGCTTATGCTATACACAATTCACAATTTTACATATGGAAAATTATATCATACATCATGATTGAAATTTGGAAAACTATCCCAAACGTTTGTAAGGCTCATTTGTTATCAACTCCAATTCGTCGACCAAATAACTTCTTCGTCGATGCCAAACTAATGCCTTTTGCGCTGCCAGCGTTAACAGAACAACAATACTGACTAAACTCAAAATGCAAGTAATAATTTCGCCAGTCGTGAGGCTGTAACTTTGGCTCTGTTGCATCACCATGCTGACTGCTTTATCATTGTACAACGAGTACAACTTGTCCAAAACTTTCGTGTTATTCTTGAGCGCCTCTTCAGTTTCCTCAAGGTGCAGCAATTTATCCTCTGTCTCTTTGCAATAAATTCCTGCAACGTTCTCTTCATCGAAGTTGAGTTGTTCATTCAATGAAAACGTAATTTCATTGTCTTTGAAATAGTGAAGCATCTTCGTGAGGAAAGCGCAAGTGAGGAGATTATTCTTCACTTTGAACGCATCCAAATTTGGTAATTCACTCACGATGGAACCATAATCGAAATCCTTAATCATGTTGCTATCTACATCGAGGATAATGAGATTTTCAAGAGGTTCCAATAATTTGTAATCTAGTTCAGAAAGTAAATTATTGGACATGTTGAGAACCTCAAGATTTTCCAAATTTTCAAACGTACTCTGATTCAAGTATTTGATTTGATTGTAAGCAAAGTCTAAGCTTTTTAATTTCATCGAGTTGTTGAATAATTTAGTCGACAATTTCTCAATTTTATTATGGCTCATATTCAAGGTGACTAGTTCGAGGGATTTGTCAATGTTCACCGGAAAATTTGACAATTTATTCCCACTTAAATTGAGCGTCTTTAACTTTTTCAACTTTGAAAAGTCAATATCCAAATGGGATAATTTGTTGCGTTCAAGTTCGAGTATTTCTAGAAATTGCAATCCTGAAATATTCAATGCTTTGATCGATGCTAGTTGATTAAATGACAAATTCAACATTTGCAAATTGCTCATCTTCAGTTGAGGCATTTCTGATAAGTTGTTGTGGCTTAAGTCCAATTGCTTCATCATTGGATTATCTAATTTGGCTTTAGTTAAATTATTCCGGCTCAAATCTAATTGTTCCAGGTGAATCAACCGCGAAAAATCATCGTGAGTGATGTTACTTAGTTGATTCTGACTTAAATCCAAGATGGTTAGATTTGATACGTTGAATGTCTGGATGCAATCGATTCGATTTGCACGTAGAGACAATTTGGTCAAACTTTTGGATTCAATTCCATAAAGTTTTGTCACTTGATTGTAGTTTAGATTGAGCGTTTCCAAGCGACTTACGCATTGAATATCTGAGTTATTCAACGTTTGAATTGAATTATTGCTTAAGTCCAAGACGCGTAGATTGCGCAAACTGCACAAAGGCACTGCACTAATCAACGGTATTTTGTTATCTTTCATTGATAACATTTGAAGATTGGTGAGATTATTGAAGGAATTATTTGGTAAATTCTCAAGAGCGTTGCCTTCAAGGATGAGTTTTTTAAGCCTTGACATTCCACTGAAATACATATCTTTGGCTGGAAGTGTCGTTCGTTGTATGATTAAAGTTTCCAATCTTGTGAGGCTGCTTAAAATCATGGAAATCTCTCCAGTTTTTCCCGTTGCATTTGATTCTGGATTTTCAGTTAGAAGATGCGAAGATGTGATATTCAATTGTCGGAGTTTCCCCAAATATTTAAAAGTTGTGGGAGTAATTGTCAGATTTGAATCAGTAATCGTCAAACTGATCTCGTTCTTTGCCATCGTCGTTGACAATTCGGCACTGCTTGTGCGCGTGCAGAAAATATCATATCCATAATTATAAATCGGATGATAGATAAACGTCTTCCGGCAGTCACCATTAATAAGTTTGGTCGTCACGCAAAGTATGAGGAAAATCACCAAATGTACGGCCATTTTCTCCGATCGAAATCGAGTCTAAAACACAAGCAAACAAAACGATTTACAACCAGCGACTGGGAAATACGACTCTAAAAATAATCAAGTCGTTAGAAACTATGGCAGCAAAATATAAACAAGCAGCACCTGCGAGTATTCCTTGCATTTAAATCGTAATTAAGACATATCACAGTAATTATTCTCCTTTGATTCCGTAATTAGTTCGTTTGAAATACCAAAACATTGTTGCATAACTAATAGCACACTGATTTGTCTCTCTTTTAGCGCTGTGTGGTAAACAAAAACGCCTCCCGCACATAGAGTAATCAATTATATTTGATGATTAGAGTTTAGCTTGCACACGCGTTATTTGCGACCGGTCAGAGTTTGAAATGATTCGGCGCGTTCGCAAAACGCGAACAACTTCGCGAACAACCTCCAGCCAACAACGAATTCTTGGGGGAATAATCAGTGCAGTGCACCCGCGTCTGCAACATAAAACCAACTGGTTCTGTTTTGCTACCGTGTTCCAGCTATATATTTTGTCTGCGTTCGGTTTGCAAAATGCATTCAATAGTTGTCGAGTCGCACTGATATCTCGTGCTCCCACTTTGCGCTGCCTTTTCCACGCAAAAAAATTTCATAATTGTTGTATTTGCATTAATACAATGTTTGACAATTGGTGTGTAGAAACGTAAACAAATTCGATATGCAATTATTCACGATGTATATTAGAAGAACGTCTATACGTAAAATTGCAAATCCACGCACAAATTCAAATTATTTCGTTATCAATATTTGCATTTCCACACTATACTAAAATAGATAAATTTAAATCATGTGTAAATGAGATATATTTCTACATATTTCATCAATCAAGTAGGAAACTATTTGAGTTGTATTTTATGTGGACGATAATCAAGTGGAAAGAGAAAGGAAAATCTCGTTCGAAACTGACTTGATCGCGAATATTCAACGTTGGAGAAATGCAAATATACATATTTGCACTAAATAAGTGCGTTGTAAATCCGTTATTGACTTTTTTATTTATAACCGCATTCAGCTTATTATCGATTCCGATTTACTTAATAGAAATAAATTAAAGTAAACATTGGAATCATTCCAATAAAATAATATTACTTTTTCATTTCACTTCTTTACTACCGGGTGAGTTTATGGAAAGAAATTTGCCATTGTTTGAACTTTTCACGATTATATGGCAGTTCACATTTTTTAAGTATTGTTCAACTTGTAATTGTTGTATTTACATTTTATACTTGTTGTAATCAGGTCATTCTTGAGTAACTGGAACTAACGTTCCAATTGCAACCTTTTCATTGATATATAAATGAAAATTTGCATATTAGCGATTATCTATATGCTTACATGTGCTTGCAATTTAAATTGATATGTTTCTTAGTTTTAAACTTCTCAAGAAGTTCAACTAAGTTTCATAACAAATTTAATCAGTGATAATTATATAGATATAACTAAGAGATTTGCTGAAGTAATATTATAAAACTTGCATAATATTGTCGCACTTCCGATTTGATGTTCACTTTATTTAATTAATTACTAATTAACCATAACCGTATATGAAACTTTTTTACCTTTTATGGTAACTAATGTCATTGATCAAATTCAGAAACGTCTATTTAAAAAAAACTTCAATTAAGTCAGCATATTTATGCTCTAATCTAGCTACGAGTCAAACTACTACATAGTTAAATTAATAATTCTACAAGGTGTAACATAATGAGCCTTAAAATGAAAATGTGTGTTAACTCAAAATTATTAGCATAAATATTAAATTAATAATTTAAAATCCGATTAATTAATTTGTGTTAAATGTGCCGTCATCAACGCAATTAAAATGAATAGACCTTCAGATTGAATAATTAACTAATTTAATTTGCAAAATGGTAGCAATGCCATATTTTTATTGAAGTCTATTCCCACTTCTTCAACTTCAATTTTATCTGAAATTTTAAGAAAAATTTGCACTCACTCTGTATCCACCTTGGAAAAATTCCAAATTCTCCTTGTAGAAAAATGCCAAAGTTATTAGAGAATCTACAACAATACTGAAATCTATTTCGTGGTAAATGTGCAGAATTTTAAACACAAAAAAATAATGATAATAATTATAATAATTGATAATGATTTTACTTGTTTGGCACGAAATAAGTACCTATTGTTCTGAAAATGTTCTCATGGTGACAGTTATCACTTGCATTGTTTATTATTTGTTGTTTGTTTGCTGTAATTTGAATATTAACCAATTGTGCAATCTGTTATTTCCTATTGTTAGAAATTATATCAGTGTGTTTCTGTTTCTTTTTTGCAGTTCTTGTCTATGATAATGGACAGGAATCCTATATTCGTTTATTTGAAGACATCTTCAAGAATGCTGCAAACGATGGTACCGGATATGACATGATTGCTGTTGAACTTGAAGAAGGCGACACAGAATTTGATAAATGTAATTTGTAATTAGCTAACTCATTTGTTGAGAAACTTTGTACATTTTTACTTCTCAGTTGTTCTTGCTAATCATGTTGCTAATTTTTAGTATGTAACGCGTTTGCTGCGGATGGCACATTCATCATCGATATTTCCTGGTCGGGTTACGAACCAGTAAAGGAAATTTCGGAAGAATACAACGCACCTTACATAAGATTGGACGTTTCGATCAGTCCCTACTTGGATATCTTGGATAAGTACTTGAATGCTCGGAATTCCACGGATGTCGCGTTGATCTTCGATAATGCGAATCGTACGTTTGTTTAATTAAATTGAATACGTTGAATTATGTAAAAGTGAATTCATACTTACTGTTTTTTATCACCTGCAAGTAAATTGTACGAAATACAATAGCAATTGTTGTAGATCTCGATCAGGCACTGTACTACTGGATCGACACGACGAATTTACGAATGGTTGTGACGGAAAAACTCGATAAAGTCTCATCGAAACGCTTGAAGGATATGCGACCTACACCAAGCGCTTATGCACTCATGACGACAACAGCTAATATGCATACGCTCTACAATCAGGTAATTAATACATCGCTCATTAATATTAACACTATATTAATAGATGCGCAGATGCGCTCAGGCAACAATGTTGATAAATGCGGCAACACAATCAACAATTCCGGTTTTTGATGAACTGATTTGATTACAAATTGAACGTCTGCTCTTGTGTTTTTTGAGCAACTTTTTTCAATGTCATATTTTTTTTATAATGAGGTTTTATCATTCAGTTAGATCCAATGTCTACAAAAAACTTCAGAAGAACTTGTTATATCAAATTTGAAAGGATCCTTTAGTGCGAAAAACCGAATTGTAAATTTGGACTTAATATTGAATACTTATTCTAAAGTATCTTCCGTTTTGGTTTGATAATTACCTTTCAGGTCAAACACCTTGAAACCCATTTATTTAATTACACCACATCTGACTCAATTCTTTGTTTTTTAAATACAAAATTGATGGAGGTTATTATCACTTGAACAATATAAAATATCATATTAAAATAACATTTCTAAAATTAAATCTAAAATTTGTTAGTTCGATTTTATGGTTTTTTTTATTACAACGCAGAAAACTGAATGCAAATGTTTTTATAAGTTACAATTCGTCTGTTGATTTAAGTTGCTAATTTCAAATTTCCATGCCACTTATGTTTATCATTTTTACATGTATTTGTCAATAATTTGAAAAGAAATCTAAAAATTACGATAATTTTTCATTTACTGCAAACTGGGAATACAAATACTATATCGAGCCAACTAACATCGTAATTTATTTCAGATAACAACCGATGGTTTACTGCAACTTGTTGAACGTTGGAATTTAGTCTTATTGGACTTCGACGAAGAATCCTTGCAACGACCAATTTTGGCCAAAAATATCAACATCTTGTATTTGAGCAAATCTCTTTGCTGCGATCTCATGTCTGTGGAATCTTGCGATTGCAAGACTGAAGAAGATCTTTTCAATGCGTTCATTCAAAGTGTTATGGAAAAACTTCTTCAAGTTGTGGGTGATATTGTCAAAGAGCCTCAAGTTGGAAAAATCCAATGCAACGAAACAAAATTCGTTAAGGAAATCTATGATAACTTCTACAGTTCTTATCCCAGTTTGTTGAACAACCTCGAGAATGTTATCATTGACAAAGATGATATATTGAGAGTACGAGCCAAAGGAGTCATTGAAATTATGAATGATAATGGCATTAGTGACATTGTTGCAAATTTCCAGCACGAGAAAGATCTGGAGATACTTAAACCTGAGCGAATTAAACCTGTTAAGGCGTTTTATCGAATTGGAACAACATTCGTAAGTTATACGCACTAGGAAAATGCACGGTGTGTGCTTAACATCACACGATAGGAGTGAGAACTTCAACAGGGATGTGTTATTAGTAATTGACTTTGTTTTTAAAATTGTAAAACTATAGCAGAGTGTTTGAACAATGTAAGTCTACAAGCCGAAAGCTGAAATCATGCCCTTTAAAATGGTTTTTTGATCATCAAAATCGGTCAAATAGTTCTCGAGTTATATGAAAAAACATTTCTTATGGGGATTTATATGAAAAACCCGTTGAAGCATTTCTTATGGGGATTAGATGTTGGGAAAAAATGAATGTTTGCACAACTGTTACTCATTCTATTATATTCGACCCTCGTGCAGTGCGCTGCGGTTGCATTCCTCGCATTCCGATCCTATTGTTCGTTGTTTACTTTGCAACTGTGTACTTATTACTGTATCAATATTCTATTCATCGCCGCATTCCTTCGTTAAAGGGTTAAATCAAACATTACACAACTTTTTTTTGTGGAATGGGGGAATCAACGTCATTCGAAACGAATTAGTTCTCTTTTCACATTTTCATCAATATCTCCGAAACTAATCGGCCGATTTTTCTGATTCAAAGAGCATTTGTCATATTTTGGCGAAAAAATAACATTGGTCATGGTCCCGAATTTGTGCGGGACTCAGAAATACACCCGAACCGAAAATATGGGGTTCATTTCTCACATTTTCATCAATATCTCCGAAACTAATGATCCGATTGCTTTCAAATTTTCAGGGATTGTTTATTATATATTCATGGACATATTTAGCGACTTACAATATTGGGAAATAATTTTTCATAAATTATTAATGTTCTAAATAATAATAATTGTTTTTTCTTAGTTCAAACGCGATTTTCTCGCAAACGGCTCGGCCGATTTCCACCAAATTTGGAATATAAACTAATAACACTAAGATGCTTAACATATTGTGAGTGGAGGAGTTTTGAGCCCCGAATGTGACTAAATGTGACATAATTTCTTTTACACAACGCGCCTAAAGAAGTTTTCACTTTAAAAACTTATATGCACACTTGAAGGTTGCTTTAAGTGTAATTATAGTCATTACTTGATTAGAGTTTATTAGATAGGTACTATTAATATTCATTACGCATATTCAATCATATTTGCATTATCGTTGCATGCAATATTTATGATTCAATCAAGATTGGACGCAATATTTATCATTTTTCCGTTATTTTTCATTTACAGGCAATGCCGTGGTCTTATCAGGATGTAGATCCTCTGACTGGGGAAAAATACTGGACTGGATATTGCATCGATTTCGCAGCCAAACTTGCAGAGTTGATGAATTTTGATTACGAACTGGTCATTCCAGAGAAAGGCACATTTGGAAAACGTGACAAGGAAGGAAATTGGAACGGTATAATTGGTGATTTAGCACGCGGAGTAAGAAATTACAACAAAGCAATGATAAGGTCTTTAATTGGCTCATTTTGATAGCAAACTGATTTAGCAATTGCGGCGCTTACAATGACGGCCGATCGGGAAGAGGTCGTCGATTTCATCGCCCCATATTACGAACAAGTCGGCATAACAATAGGTACATTATACATGCGTAATTATGCATCACTATCTAATTAATTAGCAGCAACCTCTCTTTGATGGTAATAATATGGAGGAAGTGAAAACTTAACAGTTCATTATGCGTAAACTAGATCATTAATTGTTTCTATTATCTTTCAGTGATGAGGAAGCCTGTGAGGAAAACATCGCTGTTTAAGTTCATGACCGTATTGAAATTGGAAGTTTGGTTGAGCATCGTTGGTGCACTTGTTGTTACCGGGTTTATGGTATGGTTTCTAGATAAGTATTCCCCATACAGTGCTCGCAACAACAAAAAGGCATATCCGTATCCAACAAGGTAAGTTTTATAAGTATTTCAAATCGATTGTTGCTTATTGTATGTGGAACCTTGCAGGCAATTTAATCTCAAAGAAAGCTTCTGGTTCGCATTAACATCCTTCACTCCACAAGGCGGTGGCGAAGCACCCAAAGCCCTTTCGGGCCGGACGTTGGTCGCAGCATATTGGCTCTTCGTCGTGCTGATGCTGGCAACATTCACCGCCAATCTGGCCGCGTTTCTAACGGTGGAAAGAATGCAAGTGAGTCCCTCCTCATTGTTATACTTTATGCAAGAAACCATAAGAAATCAATACTTTCTCTATTGTGATCCGGCTGCGCACATCGGCATGCAATGCGATCGTAATTTCTTGCAATTTCTTACAGACACCGGTGCAATCACTGGAACAATTATCCCGACAATCTCGCATCAACTACACGGTGGTGGAAAACTCCGATACGCATCAGTACTTCATCAATATGAAGCATGCCGAGGACACGTTATACCGTATGTGGAAAGAACTGACGCTGAACGCATCCACCGATGATACCCAGTATCGCGTATGGGATTATCCCATTCGCGAGCAGTACGGACAGATATTGATTGCAATTAATGATTCCATGCCCGTGAAGGATGCTCGCGAAGGCTTTAACAAAGTGAATGAACGTTTGGATGCGGATTTTGCGTTCATTCATAATTCGGCAGAAGTCAAATATGAAATTTCTCAAAATTGCAATCTTACTGAAGTTGGAGAAGAATTTGCTATTCGACCCTACGCCGTTGCAATCCAGCAAGGCAGTCACTTACAGGATACAATCAGTATTATGTATGTAATTCAAATATTAATGAAAAGTTTTCACACATTTCAATAAATTGCAGGATATTAGATTTACAAAAGGATAGATTCTTTGAGTCTCTCCAAGCAAAGTATTGGAATCATTCCCGCAAAGGTAATTGCGCATCTGCTGATGATAACGAAGGGATCACTTTGGAAAGTTTAGGTAAAAAAGATAATCAGAACAACTTCTTTCTCATTCCATTATGATCTGCTACAGGTGGAGTTTTCATTGCTACACTCTTTGGCCTTGTTCTTGCTATGATTACTTTAGCTGGCGAAGTATTCTATTATAATCGCAAGAAGAAGAGGGAAATCCACACTTCAAAAATTGCAAAATCAGTGGAGCAAAAATTACAAATCGCTCAACCTGGTGGTGGTAACACAGTTACTATCGGTGATTCATTCAAACCAATAACCATGCACAAAGATAAAAGAGTTCCGCACGTTACACTATATCCTCGGTCGAGAAATCGCTTACCTGTTATTGATTAAATACCAAGCAATCATTCTTGAAACAAAAATAATTATTGCATTAGAATGCAATTGAATGTAATTTATTATAAAGATACCATACATATGTAATATGTAATATCATAGCCAAACTATGGTAGTATGGACTCTTACTTTTTGCCACAAAATTACATATGTATTTGCCTAAAATTTTTAATAAAAATTAGGTAAAGTTATTGGTATTATTTTAAAAAACTATAAGTCTCCTATACAAATATGAAGAACTTTAGCGTGCCGGGGGCATTTGGAAAGCATCTCCAAACAGTGTTAATAATTTATTTCCATGGTGGTATATTAACATAGATGAGTGCGTAAGGTAATTTACAAACAAATATTTTCTGTATAATCATGTGAACAATTAACTCATTGTTTTTGTCGAACAAAAATTTCATTTGTAATGTTGTTACAGAGTGTGGAGCTAATGTTCAAACATTGAAACTGATGGTATATGTATCGGCAGCAGCTTTATACGGTATTGTATTAACAATTAGTATACTGCAGTGTATATGTATATAAAGGTGTGGTGGGCTTTAACAATTAGTAGTTGTGGTGTCATCTGTTGTATCTCTTCTTTCCCATTTAGCTTTCCTTAATATATAGTTAATAAATAATTTAATTCTTCAAATTATTTCATGTTCTCTATAAACTTTGTAGTTTGAATAATTTTCTTGGTTATGCTCGTTGTTGGAGCAGTATAAAACCACATCGGGAGTAAAGCGCAACTTTATTCCCTGGAGTGTGTCGGTCCGTTGCATTTTGGTTTTATGATCACTTAGCCAAGTTTCAAACCACGGGAGTAAAGTACTTACTTTATTCCCTTTGTCTTTAGTCAGTCATTTTCATGATCTCTTAACCTCTAAAGTATCGATTTACCACTTCGCCGCTTTTTATGATTAACATTGATAAAAATTTGAGGGGCAAGGAACATTTGGATAGCATCATTTGCTGGTATAGGCACCTACAGCAGTCTCATATGGTATATATAAAAATTTTATTTCAAAAATTTCAAAATGTAAACAATATCATAATATTTTTTCTGTTTTCAGTGTCTTCGACATTTAGATGGAGTCAGCTCTGAACATGGGCACATGTTTAAGGCAAAGGGGACATATGGATAGAATCATCTACTTGTGTTGGCATCTACAGAAGTCTCATATGGCATTGCATAAACATTTTATTTCTATAAATCTAAGATGACAACAAAGTGAGCAAATTTTTCTGGCTTAGACTTGTCTTCATTTTGAGGGAGTCAGCCATGAACATGTGCACAAATGAAATTGTATATACATTTTATTTCTATAAATGCATGATGTAAAGAATGTCATGTTTTCAGGCTCTTCCACATTCTGATGGAGTCAGCTCTGAACATGGGTACAAGTTTAAGAGGCAGGGGGCATTTATATAGCATCATCCACTGGTAGAGGCACCCACTGCAATCTCATATGGTATTATCTAAACAATTTATTTTAAAAATTTGAAGATGTAAACTGTCTCATCATATTTTTTCTATTTTTAGACTCTTCCAAATTCTGAATGAGTCTGCACTTAACATGGGCACAACTTTAATGGTGGGGGACATTTAGATAACATTTATCCACTTGTGTGGGCACCCACAGCAGTAGCAGTAGGTGCTGAACAGTGCTAAAAATTTTATTTCAATAATTTGAAGTTGTAAAGAGTCTCATCATATTATTTCTGTTTTCAGACTTTTCCACCCACACTTTTATGGAGTCAGCTCTTAACATTGGCACAAGTGTATGGTGAAGGGGGCATGTGGATAGAATCATCTGCTTGGGTGGGCATCAACAGAAGTCTCATATGGTATAGTATAAATACTTTATTTCTATAAATGCAAGGTTCAAAGTCTTCATAATTTTTAATTTCAGACTTTTCCACATTTTGATGTAGCCAGCTCAGCACATGGATATTCAGAAAGGATCATTCACTCTCTTGCAAGCAACTACAGCAGTGTCTCATATGGTATTGTATAAACATTTTTATCTCTATAAATCCAAGATGTAAACAAAGTTATCATAATTTTTCCGTTTTCAGACTCTTCCACATTCAGATTGAGTCAGCTCTGAACATGGGCACAAGTTTAAGGGGCAGGGGACATATGTATAGCATCATCTGCTCATGTGGGCATCTGCAACAGTCTCATATGGTATGTATAAATATTTTATTTCAATAATTTCAAGATGTAAACAATCTCAACATTTTTTCTATTTTCCGACTCTTCCACATTTTGATGGAGACAGCTCTGAACATGGGTACAAGTTGAAGGGGTATGGGCCATTTGGATGGGATCATCTGCTTGTGTGGGCATCTGCAGCACTCACATATGGTATATATAGATATTTTATTTCAATAACTTCAAGATGTAAAGAATATCTTAATATTTTTGTCTGTTTTCAGACTCTTCCCCATTTTGGTGGAGTCAGCCCTGAACATTGGCACACATTCAAGGGGCAGGGGACATTTGTATAGCATCATCTTCTTGTGTGGGCATCTACAGCAGTATCATATGGTATGTATAAACATTTTATTTCAAAGATTTCAAGATGTGAATAGTCTCATAGTATTTTCTCTGTTATCAGACTCTTCCACACTTAGATGGAATCAGCTCTGAACATGGGTACAAGTTTGAGGGGCAGAGGACATTTGTATAGCATCATCTGCTCATGTGGGCATCTGCAACAGTCTCATATGGTATGTATAAATATTTTATTTCAATAATTTCAAGATGTAAACAATTTCAACATTTTTTCTATTTTCTGACTCTTCCACATTTTGATGGAGACAGCTCTGAACATGGGTACAAGTTGAAGGGTTATGGGCCATTTGGATGGGATCATCTGTTTATGTGGGCATCTGCCGCACTCATATATGGTATGTATAAATATTTTATTTCAATAATTTCACAATGTAAAGAATATATTAATATTTATTCTGTTTTCAGACTCTCCCACATTTTGATGGAGTCAGCTCTGAATATGTGTATCAGTTTAATATTTTATTTCAATAATTTCAAGATGTAAATAATCTCATAATATTTTTTCTGTTTATAGACTCTTCCACATTTTGATGGAGTCAGCCCTGAACATGGGTACAAATTTAAGGGGCATGGGCCATTTGGATAGCATCATCCACTGTCATGAGCCCATACAGCAGTCTCATATGGTATGTATAAATAATTTCAATAATTACAAGCTGTAAATAATCTCATCAGATTTTTTGTGTTTTTTGGACTTGCACATTTTGATGCAGTCAGCTCTGAGCATGGGGACAAGTTTAAGGTGCAGAAGATATTTGAATAGTATCATCCACTGTCATGGGCATCAACAACAGTATTATGTGGTATTGAATAAACATTTACATTCATAATTTCTGAATGTAATTAATTTCATCAGGTTTTTTTCTGTTTTCAGACTTCCACAATTTAATGGAGTCAGCTCTGAACATGGGCACAAGTTTAAGGAGCATGGGCCATTTGCATGGCATCATCTGCTTTGGTGAGCATCTATAGCAGTCTCATATGGTATATATAAACATTTTATTTAAAAAATTTCAAAATGTAAACAATCTCATAACATTTTTTCTGTTTTCAGTGTCTTCGACATTTAGATAAAGTCAACTCTGAACATTGGCACAAGTTCAAGGGGCAGGGAACATTTGTATAGCATCATCTTCTTGTGTGGGCATCTACAGCAGTATCATATGGTATGTATAAACATTTTATTTTAAAGATTTCAAGATGTGAATAATCTTATAGTATTTTTTCTGTTATCAGACTCTTCCACACTTAGATGGAGTCAGCTCTGAACATTGGCACATGTTTAAGGGACAGGGGATATTTGTATAGCATCATCTTCTTGTGTGGGCATCTACAGCAGTCTCATATGGTATTGTATAAGCATTTGTCAATAATTTCAAGATGTAAAGAATCACATAATATTTTTTCTGTTTTCAGACTCTTCCAAGTTTTGATGGAGTCAGCTCAGAACATGGGAACAAGTTTATGAGACATGGGCCATTAGGATAGTATGTTCTGCTTGTGTGGGCATCTACTGCAGTCTTGTATGGTAATGTATAGACATTTTATTTCAATAATTTCAAGATGTAAACATGTAAACAATCTCATGATATATTTTCCGTTTTCAGACACTTCCACATTTTGAATCAGCTCTGAACATGGGTACAAATTTATGGGGCATGGACCATTTGGTTAGCATCATCTGCTACTGTAGGCATCTACAGCTGTCTCATATGGTATTGTATAAATATTTTATTACAATAATTTCAGCATGTAAACAATCTCATAATATTTTTTCTGTTTTCAGACTCTTCCACGTTTTGATGGAGTCAGCACTGAACATGTGTATAATTTTAATGGGTGAGAGCCATTTGGATAGTATTTTCTATTTGTGTGTACATTTATAGCAGTCTCATATGGTATTGTATATATATTTTATTTCCATATTTTCAAGATGTAAACAATCATATAATGTATTTTCTGTTTTCAGACTCTTCCACATTTTGATGGAGGCAGCTCTGAATATTGGCACATGTTTAAGGTGCAGGGGACATTTGTATAGCATCATCTTCTTGTGTGGACATCTATAGGGCTTTTCGATTTGCCACATTTAGCAGCTCTGTAGCGCTTCGGTAGCGCTACAGAAGCAGTTGCAGCAAGTAAACGCTGTTCGATTTGTCTGTAGCAGTTCCAGTGAAGTGCTTTCGAACTGCACCGAAACCAACCCCCCTTGCCCCTATCTGCCTCTACCTGAAATTTGTAGCAGTTCGCAGCGTTCTG
>JARJDZ010010455.1:0-22168 GCA_030264555.1 Aleochara sp. GC000083
TATTTTTCGGCCAATTTCGTGCGTTGAAAATAAGCAAAGACTATAGTCTTGGTACTATTTTTCGGCCAATTTTGGACCCTGAAAATAAGTAAAGACTATAGTCTTGGTACTATTTTTCGGCCAATTTCGCACGTTGAAGATAAGTAAAGACTATAGTCTTGGTACTATTTTTCGGCCAATTTCGTGCGTTGAAAATAAGCAAAGACTATAGTCTTGGTACTATTTTTCGGCCAATTTTGGACCCTGAAAATAAGTAAAGACTATAGTCTTGGTACTATTTTTTGGCCAATTTCGCACGTTGAAAATATGCAGACTATAGTCTTGGTACTATTTTTCGGCCAATTTCGCACGTTGAAATTTGAAAATAAGCAAAGATTACAGTCTTGGTACTGTTGTTTGAATAGTTTTATAGGATAAAAGAACTGTTGATATACATGATAAGTATAAGAGGAGCACAATGTGTGAACAATGTGAAATAAAATTCACAACAAAGTATTCATCCAAAACAAAGTCATGTTACATTTAGTTCGGCTGAAACAAACAAGAGGTTCAAATTGACAGTCACATTGCTAGTTCAGGTCCATCCAACTTTTAGTAGAGCTCGCACCATCTCATAATGCTAACTTTGTTTCCTTGAACATGTAGCGAGCACTCCAACAGTAAATAAAAATATAATTAGAAACACAATTATTAGATGTTCATTTACCTATCCAGGAATATTTATTCAAGACTGTTTCCTCTCCTCCTCATGTAGCAGACCCAAAATCCTTGTTGGTTCTGCAACAAGAAATATAATTAAAGGTTATTCACTTATTTACAATAACAAAAATATGCAGCACAAATAGTGGTGGATAAACATTGGAACCATCAGAGAAAATGGCATCTCTGATGGCGTATGTATATAAGGAAGAAAAAAATTCAATTAACGAGGTACTACTGTAGAAAGCATTAATCGTGGAGGGAGTAAAGTGCTGCTTTACACCCGCGGTTTGGGGGATATAAAAACCAACTAACAACGGACCGACTATACAAGGAGGGAATAAAGCACGACTTTACTCCCGCGAAATGGGGGAGTAATATGAGTTTTTACTCCCGCCTGGCTTTAATCACCAACATAAACTGGAAAATAATCAAGTCACAAAGTGTAAAGAAGAAAATAAGGAAGGATTAGAATTTTTATATTAAGGAAAACCAAATAAGGAAACAAAGAGCTGCAACAGAAGATACCACAGCTACAAATTGCAAAAGACCACAACACATCACGATACCATATAAAGCTGCAGCAGAATGAAATACATAACATAATTTATTTATACACACACAACACAAACGAATCTGAAGACTTAAATTTTTAATTTAATACTAAGGAAATCTAAATGAGGAAAAAGAGTTACAATAGAAGACCCCATAGCTACAAATACCACACCATATAACAATAACTCATATCATATATTTATAGCAATAAATTGATAAAACAATACCTTAATATGCTGCTGCAGAAGCTGACAGCACTTGGAGATGCAAAGGTTCTGGGCAGCTTGAAGTTTACCATATTTGTGAAGGCTGCTCTACGAAAACATGGAAGAATCTGAAATAAGACAAATTATGACATACATTATAGCATATTGTATTTATTGAAATTAATTGTTTAACAATACCTTATGGGACTGCTGCAGAAGCCTATACTGCTGTTTGAAGATGCTTTCCAAACATCCCTAGCAGCTTTTCATTCTCCATATTTGCCAAGCAGACTCCATGTAAACATCGACAATTCTAAACTAAGAAAAATTATGACATACATTATAAGCTTATTGTATTAATTGAAATAAATGGTTTTTGGAGCACCAGATCCCCAGCAGTCCTCAGCAATGATATTAGGTTTCACTCCCAAACAGAACCTGTAAGAAAGAAACAAAATTTGCTCAATTCAGGGCAACCCTCGGCTTTTGCAATGAAACGTGCAACGTCATGGCACGTTTGAGTTGCTTGAAACGTTAAAAATTCGAAAGCTATTCCCTAATTACAAGCGTTTAACAAATTAACTGTCACTTAAATATCCACATACATTTTTAACGCATCTGCCCAATTTCGTTTGGATTCTTCAACACCGGATTCATCGGGGAACATACATCCGCACGCACCAATTCTCTGAGTACTACTGAAGCAAGGCAAAGCGACTTAAGCCGAACCACACAGGCCGAACGTACTCAGCGCGCGACAGTTTCATGAGAACGCAAGTTTTTTGGCGAAAATCGGCCGAAAGGTTCCTAAAATATGAGTATATTTATCAGACTTGAAGCGATTCCCAAAAAGTACACGCAAATTGCACGGAATTCATAATAGCAATAACTAGTATTAAAGAACAGTACGTAATTGGGAGACATACCTTGAGTAATTGATATTTCCGCTCGGGATGTAAATTGCATCTTTCTATGCTGTGCTGTGCTGCACTGTCTGCAGCAGAAGTTTGTCCATATGTGAGCAGCAATTACCTGTAAGAATTTTGAGCAGTAAGGGTTCTTTGCATTACTTCAAAACTATTTTACCTTTTGCAATTTGAGATGGAGGCGCTTATAGCTGAAGTTCAGTGACATCCTTATTTGTTGCCCACACACTCCAAGTCCTATTCTTTACTGATTGGAACTGCATGCCAGCTGATGTGTTTGCTCCCCCAATGCTTGTCCCCAATGAAGATCACCTGAAAAGAAAACACCATTAGAATACAAGAATTTTACATAATTTACATACCAACATTTTCACAGAAAGTACAAATGATTATAAGACATTTCTGAGAAATACATTGTAAGGGTACATGTTCTAAATTATATTTCTTGACTATATAAAAATCATACATTTTCTGTCCGATTTATTCTTACCAAATTTAATTAACTAAAGTGTATTATATTAGATATAATTGTAGATAATTGTATATGAATAAAAGTGTTTTCATTTTGCGACCAGGACTTTTGCAATCAACTGTTATTAGCTGAATCTAATGATATTGAAACATTAAAACATTTGTAAGCAGTGTGCCATTTGCTATAAAAGGTATGTTCAGTGGTCACAAACATACTAGTCCAAAATACAGAATTTTAAAGCTATATGCACGAATATCATTCACGAAGTGAATAATCATATTCTAAATGCTATTAACAATTGTTATCTTGTTTTCAAAACTTTAAATTTAATTTATAAAGCGTTTTGTTTTGTTCGTTCGTGTGTACGTCTTTCAAAATCATTAGTTGAATATAAAATTACAAATGAAAATAAGAATAGAATACAGATAAAATAAATTAAGGTTTAGACAATAATTATCATTTATATACACTGATAACTAACCTATGCACGCGTGAAAAATAATAAAATAATGGGGCCGAAGCGACCCACATGCATTTTCAATAAGATGTAATATTCCTATCCTAAATGTTAACAGGTAAATCATCTGGCACATAATGAATCGGCGTCGTTTCGTCTGCGCTTGTTGCTTTCGTGTTCGCCGTTGAGTCAGACAGTGTCTTCTCCAAGGGCCAATGTAATTGTTGTATGATGCTGTCCGAATATTCGTCATGACTGAGTGACATATCCGAGATAATGCCACTTTCTACAAACGCCAAAAATCAATGTAGATTTTCGTAGCACTCATTTACTGATATATTGAATGATGGCACTTACCCACAGAACATTGACTGTTCAAGGTTCCAGATCGATGATAATTCTTCGGACTGTCACAAATGTTGGTAGCGTCGAAGTTGAGATTAATCAAATTCGTCGTCGTTGTCGTATGGCCTGATGCACCCGAACTCGTACTTCCGCTCGAGACACTCGACATTGATATCACGGAATGTGGTCGACGTACATTGCGGCATGTGTCTGTTGTTGACGGGCCGACAATCGAGTTTCGGAATCTTGGGGCAGCTGAAAAAGATTTACACTTGTCAGAGAAAATCTTAATTTTGAAAAAAAAAATGATAATTAAACAAAACTCACTTCTAGACAGCTGGTCGAAGCTAATTGATCTATCGTTTATTTGATCTTTGCTGGGGCGAATGTCCAGACAGGGTTTATTGCCAATGCCCATTGATGACATTTCTTGCATTCGCACCTCTGAAATAATAAATAATAAAAAACATGTATTAATTTACAAGTGAATTAATATTACCTCGATTACGTATTGCTTGCTTCCATAGTAATTGCGATAATTCTTCAGTCCATGCTTTCTTAATATCTTCAGTCATTGATTGTAGGGTAAAGGTATCATTAGGCTTTCGCTTTCTGAACCAGATTTCAAACTTGGTTGGACTATCACCTATTTTTGCAGTAAGGCCAATGTCAGTCATTTTGATACTGTTCTTGTAAATATATAAATCGAGATTCTGCAATAAATTCGACATTAAAATTTACCTAGATTATGCAAATGAATGGATTGTTACCTTTCTATCCGGGAATCTTCTAGCCTTACTGAACAATATCAATTCCTCAAATAAGAACACTTGTCGCAATGATTTCTTGCCATTCTTGCCTTCCCACACCAAAAATTCGTTCTGGCGCAGCAATCGACCTTGTTCCTTTAAATTAACCTAGTAGAAAAAAAACAGTCATTACTTAGGTGCGAATTAATACAATAAACGAGTCACATACATCACAATCCCTAATTGAGTCCATCGCTAATAAGTCATTTCCATGTCGCAATTGGAAGCGGACCATCAGTTCCGCCTGTTTAAGATCGTCGCGTTCGCTTTGTGCACGCTCGGAGGCGCCCGACTCTAAATCCGGGCAAGCCTTCATCATCTGCTGCAAGAGGAGCGCGTACTTGCCCATCCGTTGCACCGGCTTCAACAGATAGCTTGCCAAGTCCATTTTGTCGCCGAGTTGAATTTGCTTGCTCTGCAAATGTGCATCACTATAGTACATTTAAAAACAAGCAAACAATGACTTACTTTAAAAAATGTGCTCCCATACTCGGACATGAGAGAATCGGACTTCGGTTTATTCTTGTTGTAGAGTGCATACAAGTAAAACCGTTTGTCGTACTTGAGGAAGATTTGGCCGACTGACAATGGATGGTTCTCACACTGCTCCAATTCGCGCAGGAAATGCTGGCTGTGGAATTCATAGATTTTTTCCACATTACCAAAGACAACATTTCGTTGGCCGCGAAGCGCTTGTGGGATGTCTTCCCTCAGAAGTTCTGGAATGTAATTCTCGATGACGTAGTCCAAAGATTTCACATAATCGCGCTCTGTTTGTATCATTTCTCGCATGATATATAACAGAGTCCTGCAAATATGGATACGTTAAGTTGTGTATGATTAACTTTGAGGAGTACTAATTACTTTTGTGTTTTTGGATCCGTATTCTCCGCAAAGCCATCAGCTGGTAAATCCAGAATGGACGAATGGCAATACAAATGACTGTTTGATGGTACCGGAAGCACATTGCGTCTCTCATCCGTGAAATGATCGTCTATGTCATCACTGCTACTGCTGAATTCAGAAAATATGAATCAAAATCACGCCTTGCGGGGTCATAATAGAAAAATTCAATGACGTTATACCTTTTGACACAGCCGTCACTTCCTTCCTCAATGATGCTGTCCTGCTGGTTCTCGGTGTGATCCTGATTGGACTCCGTGCTGGAGCTGGTCGTGCTGCAGAGCGCGCAGCTCTCGCGATAGTACTGGCAGGAGCAGGAGCGCTCCAGCTTCTTCTTGTAGCCACTGTCGTCGCCGACGGAGTTCTCCGCCGTCGAGACCCCACTATCGCACCGGCCGCACCGATCGCCGCGATCGTCCCCATCGTTATCAATGGTCTCGAGGAGGTTCTCGGCGCTCTCGTGCACCTCCTTGATGCCGTCCAGCGTGACGCTGCTCTTGCGCTCCAGGGAGTCGCGCGTCGTCGCGCCCGTCTGGCAGCCGCAGCTCTGCAGCGTTTGCATGTAGCGCTTTTTCAGCTTGTACGAGACGGTGTTCTCCGCGTCCGACTCGCAGCAGTTGCACGAAACGCCGGCGGCGTGGTGATTGCACTTGTAAATGAAGGCGTACGAGCTCACCGAGCGCCGGCGTAGCTGAGAGGATGGCTTGATCGGCGTGCTGGTCGCGTTCGCCTCGTCCACGCTCTCGATGGGCAGCGCTGGCTTTACACCCTAGAATACATTGCGAATTAATTACATCCAATTATGGCGCATGAATGCTAAACGTACTTTGCAAATCTGGATGAGCTTCTCGTTGCCGGACTTGAACGCCAAGCGCTTGAAGTCCTCCTGCTCCTTGTTGTCGTCCTCCAGGATGTCTTGGCATGACTCCAGCAGCTGGAAGCAGCGCGAGCTGTCCTCCAAGCGCTCGCGCAGCTCCTCCAGGCGCTCCCCGAACGCTTTCACCTCGATCTTCAAATTGTTCGCCTGCTCCTTGAGGTGCTTGCCTTTTACTTCCTTGATGCCGCCAGACTCGTCGATCAGGTCCGTCGTCTTGTCAATCTGACGCTGCAAACGTGGTAGAATTGAACATAATTTGCCGGAGATAATGAACGAGGGAGAGAAAACCGGCTAATTTACACGCGGCGAAACGCGGCAAAAACAAGCGACTTTGCGGAGTTACTTCCGTTCACAATAATCACGGCTTCCTTCTTGCATGGAAGAAAGCCTGACGCGTCTTGCAGCTAATCAAGTTGTTGTCGAGAGCGGCGTTTATACGCAGGCGATTTCAACAATTTTCCACGATTTCAACAACGAGAGCACCCATTCAAAGCTCGACCCGATAAATATGTGTACTTGACAAATACGGAAACAAACAATATATTAACTAAGAGCATGGTGCTTCAGCTAAAGTTTCCGACGTCCATAAATCAAACAATTTCACAACTAGCGTAAAATCATTCGAGTTGCATGGCAGAAAACTATGCGAAAGTCTTTAGAGTGATTTTAAGAGCACTTACCATTGCATCGAATTGAAAGTTCTCGAAATTCTTCTCTAATTCTTTAATCGTAGTCACAGAATCTGCTGACTTAAGTCCTGCAAACTGTTGTTGAAGAGTTTGCTCTCCAGTGGTGCGTATCCATGATAAAAGCTGCAATTTTAAATTCCATTAGTCTCTGTTTCAATGCCACTCCAACTTGTTATTAATTTGTTTGCGAACACCATGTATAAAAACACCGCTGTGCGTCAATTGTGATGCATTCGCATTAGCAACAAAGCAAACTTACATAATCTAACATAATGTGTATCAACGTCGAATGTAATGACGGCAATAAGAATTACGCGATGCGTTCTTCAGACAATGATTATCGGTAGTCCTTCGCGGACTTTGTCTTTAATGCGCGCCTATTACTCACTATTATTTATAATCGCCAAGGCAACCGTGCAATAATAATTGCTACATGAGCTCCAAGTGCACGCTCGCCGCGTTTGCTGTAAAACAACGAATTCAGACACATTTAAAACGCATTTATTGGCTGTATAATCGCGAATTAAATGCCGTCGTAAAATTGCGCACACAAGTGGAGCTATATCGTACGAAGTTTACGGACGTTTTGCCGACAAATGCAGCGATTTTCGCGCGGCTACCGCGATGATAATAACATCAGTAAACGGCCGCGCTAATAGCCATCACGAGATGATTTGCGAATTGTTGCTCGACGAGCACTACTGGAAAACTGCACGAGCGAACGCTGACTGTATGCACGAATGCCAATATTCCATGAAGCAATTAGAAAATAATTAACATATGATTCTATTCTCATCAACGAGCATCATAATCGTATATAAATAATATGCAAAACAAATATCAATGTTATGTACTTGCGTTTGTAATTGTTTAAAGGCTTATTTTGCAGGCAGTTAATATGAATATTGAAATTATCTGTGGTGCGTTTGTAAATAATGAAACTACCATTGAACTTCAACTTGGAGTGCACATGAGGCGATACAAAGTGCACAGTTTCTATAAAAAGATTCACTACTAAAATCGTTATTTAATTTATTTTTTTTGTTCCTTGCACATGCGAAGCGACTTAATTTGAAACAAACTAATAAACAGGATGGACAACGACAATTATATCAACTTGAGAGTATTGTTTGTTTAACAATATCATATTTATCATTTGACGTCAAAAATTCATTGATTCTTCGTACACGAAATCGCCTCAATATTGAAACTTTCATTGAATTATCATTCACACACGATTCTGCTTTGAAGCCTCCCCGAGCAGGAAGAAATGTATTCCACGAATGCATGCATACACGTATTATAAATTAGCATAATTTTTCACCGCGAAGCATCGAGAAGTGAAAATTTGCCTCGTGGCGCCTCGCGCAGCTGAAATTTTGCCGCGATTTACATGAAATCATCCGTTCGAGAGCCTCCTCATTCAGCGTTTAGCTTCGCATGCGTACGATGATATTGCGCGAAGGTGGCTCGAAGATAAACGCGCGCGCCGTTTGCAGCGTCGAGAGCGCGAATGCGGCGGAACGTGAAGGAATGAAAGAATCACGCGCGCGCTAATCGATTTGATTAATTGCCCCGATCGACGGCATAAATTTCATTGTTATTAATAACGCGGACGAGTGAACCGAATGCACGCTACGTGGAACAGAACTAATGCGCGCCGTAATGCGGAGATATTTACCGTAAATATGGTGGAATATTGTTGTTGTTGGGCGGCGAAAATAAAAGTTGAGTGAAATGAAACGCGCTTCGCTTTTGTTGTTCGAATTCGGTTCGCGAGCCTCACTTGTGAGATGTGTCTGGAAGGCATTTGCACATATTTCCTAATGTTTTACGACTCTTTTTGATTGCGACATTCTCGGCCGAGATGCAATTGAGATTAGCGATTACATTTTTGCCGCAAACTTTCTTTTGAAATCGTATTTCGACTGGGAGGTTCGATCAAGACCACCGTAAACGACGTACAGAGGCATCAATTTAGATACGAATTAATGATTAAATAAACGATTATAAATCGATGGTGGGTCTGCTGTTTTACGTGGATTATTATTGATACAACAATTTATTGATGGGAGGAGTAATGGGAAAGCATGTGCTTCAATGTAATTAATTATTGTTGTCGATTGGCATCAAAAACTTTGCAAGTAATTTTGAACATTTTCCACATTAAATTGCGTTTAATCAGGAGACAATTGCGAAGTGAGGAAGTATTTCCGTTTGGGCACACATCATTACGATTATGATTAGTGCATTTATGTCTAGTCGTGTGTAAGTTTAGGAGGCCTTCTTCTACGAGCAGGTCTTCGTCAACGACGAATGCCAACTTGCATCTCGCGTATGCATCTTATGCATCTCTTGGCGGGCGAATGAATAACAACGATTGTACGGGCCGAGAGCACACTTCCACCGATCGACCACCCATCGAGCGCGGTCGCTTAGCTGGAAGAGAGAACGCAAGAAACCGACGGCCGCGACGACGACGATGACGTCGACCAAGTGTAGTGCCCAAAGTGCACGCTGCTCGCGGAGGAGATGCATGCGGGATTCGGTTTCACTGCAGCGTACGCTTATGCGAACCGACGTGCATACTAATGACGAATTAGTGATAGTTATCAATCAACTTCAAGTTGGCGGCCGGCATGCACACCCAGACAATGGCGGCTCGCTATTCGGGCGTGCGCAAAGAAAGGCGAATTGTTGCGAGGACCAGCATGAAGTGCTCCCAATGCAATGAGCCTTCTTGCTCGCAGGACGCGCAAATTGCTGGCTGTCGCGCGCCCGAGAAATAGTAAACGCGCCGTGATTCACCAGTGTTTGTAAACACATTGCGAGCTGTTTAATTGATGCTTGGCTCGCTTAATGAGCGACATATGTTTGAGGGACGCGCGTGTGAACATTTTCACTTAGCTCGCGATTATTGTCTTCGGTCATAAATCTCTTTGCATTTCAACTTTTCAAGTCAGCCAGTTGAACGGTCCGGAGTGTGGCCGGCTTTGTTCGGCTGGTGTCAGTGTCGGGATACCGTTAGCCGTTTAAATTAAACATGCTGTGAAATTAAATTTTGATTCTATTATCATATGCGCCTTGGGAATCGAATGCGTCTGATGTGCCAAATGCGCTGCGTCGCAGAAATTACTTCAAGTTGAGCACATTTGCTCTTATCTGATCATCTACTATGCATTTCAGGAACTGCAGTTCTATTGCATTGCGAGTGCTAATTGTGCCTGCAAATGAGCTGAATACCCAATTGCATCATGCACAGGTAAATTCCCAATTGTTATTCCAATAGCATACGAAAACTGATATACTGACATTAATAGGCCCGCAATTTTCTGTTTCTTCATTAGAGCACATCATCATCGTCGCAAATTACTAGGGCATTGAGCTAATCGAATAATTTATAAACAAATGACCCTGTAAAGTGGCTTAGTCATCTTGTCATGTTTTCTCGTGATTTTTTTCGTTTTTCCTGTACGACTGACTTGACATTGTTACCAGCACCGACCATTCGCGTACGCAGGCGCATAATGTCACGACAATATGAGCCGCACCAATAAGGATGACATCCTTTTAGAGCGCGCGACTAGTCTCGATGTACAAATGAGCAATTTGCACTCAGATTTCGCAGATAGCCAGCCATGGCGTGTCTGTCATACGCGCTTCATCGAAAAATGCATCTTACCTCTTCGGCTTCCTCCTGCAGCACGCGCAGTCGCGCCAAATCCTTCAAGCGCTCCCTGCGCTCGTCTGCGAGCTGCTCCAAGCGGCCGGCCACGCGATTCACGGTGGCATAGGCATTTTTGGCGTCCGCGGTCGCCTTCTGCACGTCGCGACTGCCAGCCAGCCATTGTGCGCGCTCCTCCAAGCTCGCAAGGATCGTGCTGCCTTCCTCACGAATCTTTGCGAGAATCTCCAGCTGTACCGCTTTCGAGATTTGCCTAAAAAAGAAAATGCGCACAATCAGAAACCAAGTTTGAAATGATGCACCAAGCATTTCCCAACCAAATTTTCACACAAAAATCCACAGCTTTTAGTCGAAAACAATCGAGTTTTCTTTCTGCGAATTATCGAGTATTTGAAATTAGTCGCTGCAGAAAAGTTGTACACTTTTGTGCGAGTTGGGTGCGCTACGTGTGCCAGTAACCTACCTGCACTGATGATTGAGGAATCGCCGAGTGACCTGCTGAAGATGCTGGTGTTGCGTCTCGTCGTGGCGGAGTTGCGCGAGGGCCGCGAGCAGAGCGCGGCCACCGGCGCGGCACAATGCGGCGAAGGGCTCCAGCTGCCTGAAGAACTCCACCCATTCGAGCTGGTCGTGATGGGTCGACGTGCCAGCGCAATCCGCCGGCGTTTGATCCTTGTCGATGTAATGCGCCAGCGTTGCCTCATCGGAGACGACGACCGCCTAGAAAACAACAAGACTAATTAGCCCCGAAATCCGAACAAATACCAAGCGAAGTGCTGCTATGGAAATGCCACAGCAGCGCTTTCTACATTACGACAGAATGCAGATATGCATTATGAATTGGAGAAAATTGCACGAGCGTTGCACAGCCGTTGTGTGGTGCGGCTCTTTTTTCGGACGGGTGATGAAGTCGCAATGCGGCTCTAAATGTTCCATTTTCCGCTTATTAAACACGCCGCTCGTGCGCGCGCGACATGAGAAGTTTATCGTTGCATCGGTGTTCGTATTGGAAACCGAATGAAATCATTAGCTGTATCGCGTGATAATAAATTAATAATAAATCGCATATAAACACATCCATGGCGCGTTTTATATTCGCGCCGGCGTTTCACGTTTCGCGGTTGGTAATAAAGCGATTAAGCCTTCCAGTTAACAGCCAATCAATTCAAACGATTTATTAACTCATTTATTCACCGATAATGTTCATTATTATCACCGTTATCTGCGACATCTAAAAAATCTAAAAAACCCCAAATCTAGGGAATTTTGCTTTAACCATTACCATTTCTTTATTCCCGCATCTTTTCTCCAATTCAATTTTCATAAAATGAAATCGATCCCAACTATAAATCCGCGCCCAGCCCGACTTTAAATTGGCAAACATTATAAATGTCAATTATTTATTATAAATGTTCACATACCAAGTGAACGCAACGCCCGCCTGAGCTGAATGAAAATAAAGTGTAACCAAAGCGCGGATTAAAGTGGCGGCAATTGCTGCCTGATGCGCGTACGTGTACTCAACATGCAGCACGCTAATAAAATCTCTTTGGCCTCACCTGAATAGAGCTAGTTAGCGTTTTATGCTGCGGATTGATGCCCGGCCGCCAGACAATCATTCGCGCGATGCGTATGCTGTTCGTGATAAGGATTGCTGCCTTGTCCAACATCTCCAGCACTTTGTTATCTTGATCCGTCTTGGCAACCAGCAGGATGGTGAGGCCTTTGTTGCTGGTCTTGATGCTGCAAAACAAAATTCTAGAATTAAACACCATACATATTTGCACGTGATCAAAGCGCTGCATGTAGCAGAAACAAGTGTATTGTAACTAATTTCCTGTTGTCTTAAAATTGCAAATCTAGCCGGTTGTTTTGAGGAAGTTATACCTATCTGCCATGACAGACAACAGTTGAATGCAAATTGCGCCAGTTATCTGCATGTATTTAAGATCGTTATTATCCATTCTGATACTGGTTCTCTTCTAACTGTGCATCAAAAATGATCCATCCATAATTGTAATTCTACTTTGAGGCAATGACGTCTCAATTATAACAGTCTGGTAAGACAATGCCATGATGCACATGCAGTTTTTGCCAGGGAAGAGGATTTCTCTCAATCCCCGGAATCAATGCGAATGGATAAAGCACCGACATCAATTGTGCATTGCCAGTTTGCCATTGCAACCAATTAAGTTAATCCATGAGAGCATCCGATGCATTATGCAAGCCTATGATATGCAATTATCCATTGGATTTGGTTGTCTTGGCCGCGCTCACTGGAACACTTGAAATTATGCATTATGCACCCAATGATGAGGCGGATAATTATTTTCCCTATGCATGAATAATTTCTTGCAGCCAACTAGACTGTCTGATTATATTGCTGGCAGATTTGCATGCGGCTTAAACGGTACAACTTATTATAGGCTGCGGGATGAAACTGTACAAACACGAGTTAATGTCGGATTTATTCACAGGCATTCACTCGATTGTAATGTTGGTACATACCTTGGGATGGATGCATAGTACAACAGCAGCTTGGCGATCTCGTATTTGTTGAGGCCCGCACGCAGTATGCACTCCGCGTAGCACAGGATAATCCGTCGTCCATCCAGATCAATTGTTCCTACGAAGAATAATTGAATAATTAACAGACTGATACACAATATCACCAACGCACAGAAAGAAACATGGCGGTTGAAAAAATGAGGTTATAGTTTTTAAGAAAGATACTGATGGCGCCACCAATGCCATATTGCTACTATTAAATATACAATATATGGATGGAGCAATGGAAGGCACTCAATTATTTGTGCACAAATTAATATGATTAGCCTGATGAAGCAACGCATGCTACTTATCCTTGAAAGCTATTTGCGCTTTCATAATGTGATTGTTATAATCAGTGGCTGTATAATCCAATAATTTAATCAAGTTGAATGATTAACAAACCAATGCACAATGACAACAAGATTCAAGATGAAATTTGACAAGTATTATTAGATTACATTTTTAAATCAGCCAATGGTGGCGCCACTTACTTTTTTACTTGCTGTATTTTTGCAAATAAAAACTTAAACATTTTAAATTGTTTACAATCCTACCAATTGGAATTACCAACGATTTAATTTGATTAATCTCACATCTCTTATGTCCCCTTCTTTCAAGTTACTTGTGGTTTGCTTTATGTAATCAATGTACAATGTACCTAACATTGTAATTTTCAAGTTTAATAATGTAATCATCACTGAGGATGGTAATAATAATCAGGCACGTGTTAGACGTGTTTTTTATAATTTAGACGAGAGGTCATTTGAACGGTTAAGCTAATATACCTGAGGGGGGAGTTGAAATGATGCATTTTAGATGCTGCATTTGTACGAATGATGGAAAAGCGCGCCTGAAGACGCATTCGCGGCGATTCTCACGGCCCGCATGGCGCACTGCGATGACCCGATGTGCAGAGATGCGATGCATCATGTGCTGATTAACATAGATTTTCATCGGCGAGACTACCGATGCACCCACACCTGCAGCCAGCCCATTCGGCAACCAGGTTCATCGTCGGGTTCAATCAGTTACCGAATGCGCTACGTTTCGTCCATCTCTCGGTATTACATTACACACGCGCTCTTCAGCAGGCGCAGAAGTGTGGAATCACTGTTAGGCGCATTAGGCAAACGAGTATTAAGTCATAACTCATAAGCTACAGAAGTAAACAGAAGTCGCCGAGTGCGCACAGTTATTATTGTGCTTCGCTGATAATTAATTTATTAAATTGCTGAGCAAACACCTTTCCCATTGTCCATTGTGCCTCGTCGTTGCTGCAGTACAAAGTCGCAAAGTTGACTTCTACGCATTTCGATGCATGGCATTTGCATAGCGTTTTCATGAGACTTCTTGCGCACTTGTCGCGCCTGTCAACACAGTTATCACTTTCCAGCCATTAATCAATGTGTGTTTAGATTATTTATAATCCAGGAAGTGCATGGTTTTCAAGGTGCACTCGAAGTGCATGCTCTTTGCGAGTTGTGTTCGCACAGTTCGCGCCTCGTTCAAGACATATCTTTGTAGCTCGGGTTGAGACAGTCGTCTGAATGAATGTGAATATGTAAAAATGATTCCTGTACAGTTATACCTCGCTTTACTCGCTATACTTGCAGATTTTGATGTCCCAATGCGAAATAATGTAGAAAATTATTGCTCGATGTTCAAGTAATTCCTAAAATTTGAAGTTGAATGTTTGTTGCAATAAATTGTTGACTGTAGCTTACTTTGGGACTATTTAACGATGAGATTCTCACATTCATGTGCGAATAAAGTGCGATTATTGACTCTTTGGGAATAAGTCGACTAAAATGACAGCCTTTTAGCTGCAAGACATGGACGATAATGAAGATGTTCCTCGCGCCCATCCTGACACCAATGCATTTCAATGCTCCGTGTACAACATGCGAAACATCTCCTCGGAGGATAAAGAAAGCCAGCGATATCATTTCAGCGGGCTGTCACAAAACTGAAGGCAAATTTGGCCGCAAACTGCAGCTTCCCTGACGCGGAGCAATCAGCTGGAAGAAGCCGGACTAATCCGGGGCACATTTGTGGGTCATAATTGAACAAGACCATTCTCTCCATTGCGAGAAGCAGCGTGCATCCGGTCAGTTGGAGATATCTGGGCGTGTACTTGCGCCTGTTTCTTTCTTAGCTCGGCGCTTCGTTTGAGGCTGACGGGTGCATGAACTTCGACCCTGCGAAGAAGCATTGCGTTACGCGCGGCCTGATATTTCCGCAATGGTCATGATGATGATGCTGCAGCCGTTGCGGGGCCAACCTGCATCGGCAATCAGCACACATTTCCACACTAGGTCACTGTCTCCATGCGGCACACGCTCCTATCATCCGCCCATCTCGCCATCCATCCATCGAGCATCAGACGGATTCGTTATATAAATCCATGCAATCCGCGCTAGCGGATCGCGCCGAAGGAGGAAGCAGTCCGTTGCAAGTGCGCGGGCATGTGTAAAGCGTCTCAGGTTTACTGGGTAAATGATATTTATGGATGGATTTCTGCGCCAAGATTTATCGATTTGTGCGGCGAGGAATTCAAATGATTACGATCGGTGCGTCCATTAGGCGGCAGAGGCGCAGGCCTTCGCGTATCTGAAATTGATGATTGTTTCGTTGCTGCATACGCGCCAACTCGCGGAATGATAATTTATCACGCTTCATCAATGCGATGGCACAACTGTATATTCAATTACCCGAGCCGTGTATGTAAAGATGGGTGAAGTTCTTCCTTCTTTGCCGTTGCAATTGCACTAATGCACAAAAATTATCAAACTCCAAATTTTAACCTCGAAAACTTTTTGCAAATTAATGTTTAGTTGCTTCAAAAACCACGAGTGGCGCTGCGAGCGTCAAATGTCTCAAGTAGTGCGTTCGTTTTTTACTACATTTACGCTCGGGTATCATCGGATGCATACTGCATTTACTCGTGTGATCATAGCAGCATTTCCAATCAGAAACTCCCCATATAAATAAATGGGGGTATGTAGTTCCATTAAAGGCCACGGGTGGCGCTCAAAGCGTCAAACAAGTAGTGCGTTCGTTTTTTACTGCTGTTCGGTTATCTTCGGAACAAAGCAGTTGCTAGTTTCTTCACAAACCACGTGTGGCGCTGAGAGCGTGAAAAATGCAAAATATAAAAAAGTAGTGCGTTCGTTTTTTTACTGCAGGTTGGGTATTTACTGAAGTGAAAATCCTAATTTTATTAAAATTAGTAGGAAATAAAATTTGAAATACAGATTTAATAATTTCTCCATTTAATGCTAACAAAGAAATAAAAAACCAGACACATTTTTATTAAATTTTGTACCTTTGCTAAACAAGTGGATTCAGAGTAAAAAACGAACGCACTCGAAATCATTACTTGAGTTAAACTTGTGAAATTCAAAATATAATTTTTTAAATATGATATGACATTCTGAAATTAATTTCTCCAAGTAAAACGATCAATAACGAATATGTCACAACACATTACCCAATTATTCATGTATTGAAATACGCTTATTGGAAATTAAACTCACTTCCGGCTTAGAAATCACCACACAACTCTTTTGCTCGCTTGAGTCGTGGACGAAATTGATGACTTAATTTTCATTTCTATTATGTCTTCGTTAAGCGAACGATGCCGGGTTTCCCTGCGCAAGATTTGCATACCGCGTCGAGAAATGAATGCAAATACAAGCTTGATGATTGTCAAGTTATTGCCACTTATCATAATAATTTCATCTATATTATGAGCGCGCGCGCCAAGAACAAAACGCCAGGAAAGTTTTAAGCGTGTGCGGATTAGTCGCGCAACTTGCAGTCATATCTCCCATTCATTCAATCGGCAAACAAATATGCCAGCATAATCGCGATAAGCATCAATTATTCATTCGTTATCCTGGTGCATATTTTCGCCTTCGTCGTCGTCGTCGTCAAAGAGCGAATACGGAAGTCATTCGATAGCCGAGAGTGCCACATGTGTCACATGTGATAAAAGCGCAGTTATTTATTAACAAACGCGCGCAAAATGATAAATCACTAATTACATACGACTAAACGACGCTGGGACAATAATTTATTTATTAGCTGGATTTAATTGGCTAATTGCCCAATGGATGATAAACCGATTTAGTTTTACGCGTTTTCCATCGGTTTTCCGGCTCGTATAATGAAGGCAGGTGATTAACACACTGCAAACGTAATGTTATCGCGAAATCTATTAAGCGCTGCATGACTTAATTAATTAAACGTCCTATCTGTAAATCATCCATCTATCTATCCATCTATTTATCCATTGGTTGGCTCATTAGTTATGCAATGCAGTTGATATGCTTATTAAGATCTCAGCAGCGCTAATATTTTAATGAATACTCGCGTAGTTCGTGATTAATTCCATGTTGAAACTTGCATTCATAATTTCTGCGTATCTCGAATGATGGCTTATTAATTTATGCGTATTGCGTTTGATTATGCCATTTGGATCCGACCCAAAGACAGGTGTATTCAAGTGTAGAGGAAGTCAGGGAACATGTTCTCGAATAAATATTGATACAGCCATTAAGTGTAATTAATGGTTTTGCGTATTTGCATATACACGTTTATAATCAAAGGAATGATTTTTCTTTGGAAGTCGAATTGGAAGTTTTGGAAGCTCGTTTGTAATTCAATAGTCGTTCAAAATGCAATTTATTATGATTTCCGTTTAGTAAATTAAGGCGATTTTATATTATTATGTTGTATGTGAATATGATAACAATTTCCTATGTAATTCAGTATTTTCTAATTTCGGAATTTTGCCCGAGAAGACTTATGGAAACTTTACCTCTTCAAAACGATCAGCTGAAGATGCAAATTTAGGGAATAAAACATAAAATGTAAAAATTCTTTTTCTTGGTTTATATTATCACTCATATTAAATGAAAAACCAACCAAATTACACGAAAAGTCTCAAACAATCAATTTGGGAAGTCAGTTGATCATGTGATCAAGGCTACGTTGTAAAATACTTTGAAAAAATATATTTCTAAAGGAAATTCTTCATAAGAAATTTCCAAACTAAAATTTCAACAAATCTTCTTAAATTTCTGAACAAGGAGAAAATATTAATTTTCGCCAGCTTGTAAATTATTCCAATTAATTCAATTTGTAATTTGCAAATCTTTAAATCCATTTAATACATAAAATTTTAATTGATTTTCTAGAATTATTTGAAAAGCTAGCTAAAGTGACATAAATCTGAATTCTCAGATGAAAGCAATTACATTATCATTTTCCTATGAACAAATAAGGCTGTAATTAATCTCGAGGAAGTAGAACGCAATCGACTTCTTGAAAATTAATTAAATAACCAACTCAACACTCCAAAATTACCCACACAAAAACAAATATTGATTAATGAAGAATCTATAATCGACCTCATAATTCCGAACGATCATTGCAACAACAACGATAATAAGCAATCCAATTCGAACCACATTTCCAACATTTAACCAATTCGATTTCAACCTCACAGTGCAAATGAATAATTTTGCCAATTATTTCTCTCCTTTATACATCTCTTGCATTGAACGAAACTTACTTTTAGACGAGTTTCGAGTAATTGCAACACTTATTAAGCATTAAACCAGGGACACGACCGAAGCTGGCAAGCTTTTCCCTAATCTGCATAAGCAGCATACGAAAACCCCACCTAAAACGCTTTATCAAGATGCGAGCCTTTGCTGATTGCAAACGAGCTAGGCACGAATTGCTTCGTACGAAAATATTTCCAAGGAGTCCACCATAAGCAAGTAATACATGAAAGAAGTGACCATTCGACAGCAACGAAAGTCATCTACTTTCTATTCAAATACATATCTCAGTTATGAGATTGCATTGGGCAGACATTCAGACATAAAACGTTAAAGAGGAAGATTTTTGGTTTGAACTTACCTGGAAGATTGATTCCGGACATGAGGTGTTTTTCTGGAAGGTCGGTGATCCGTGTGGGTCGACATAATTCCTGGGACTTCCGGTTTGAAATGCCTGAAACAACAAAATAAATTATTATTTTAATTGCAATTCAAGCTTGCAGATTTTTTCAAGAGTTAGAGTTCTCCTAGAGAAAAAAAATGTCTTTTGATTGATAGCTTTTATATTTCTGGAATATTTTTGCAATAATTGATAGTTTAAACAGTAAAATTAACTTCAAAATTTAAGGATTAAGAAAAATGTCTTCTGACTGATAGCTTTTATCTCTCTGGAATATTTTTGCAATATTTGATAGTTTAAATACTAAAATTAACTTCAAAAATTAAGGATTAAGAAAAATGTCTTTTGACTGATAGCTTTTAACTTTCTGGAATATTTTTGCAATATTTGATAGTTTAAACCACTAAAATTAACTTCAAAAATTAAGGATTAAGAGAAAAAAATGTCTTCTGACTGATAGCGTTTATCTTTCTGGAATATTTTTGCAATATTTGATAGTTTAAATACTAAAATTAACTTCAAAAATTAAGGATTAAGAAAAATGTCTTCTGACTGATAGCTTTTATCTTTCTGGAATATTTTTGCAATAATTGATAGTTAAACAATAAAATTAACTTCAAAAATTAAGGATTAAGAGAAAAAAATGTCTTCTGACTGATAGCTTTTATCTTTCTGGAATATTTTTGCAATATTTGATAATTTAAACACTAAAATTAACTTCAAAAATTAAGGATTAAGAAAAATGTTTTCTGATTGATAGCTTTTAACTTTCTGGAATATTTTTGCAACATTTGAAAGTTTAATCACTAAAACTAACATCAAAAATTAAGGATTAATTAGCAAGTAATTCAGTTTATCAAGTGTTTTTAAAATTTTCTACAAGGGCATCGAATTTTGCATTTTTACAACGCCCTCTGGATTTTTTTGTTTTTTCAAGGCACGTGTCGTTATTTTTGGTGCAAGCATCTGCTCCACTCATGGTTCAACAAGAAGTTGAAAACCTTCAGAAACATTGCCCCTCGATTTATGTATGGACATGGGTAAACATGTCAGAATCATATGAAAAGTGCATGCACTCTTCATCTCCCAAAAACCAACTCGACTTGTACGGTAAATTCGATTACGCGTGCGATGATTTCATACGGGCTTTCAGCGCGCTGAATGAAAATGCATCATAAAACGGAATGAATGACTCAATATAACACGGCTCTTCTTGCTGGTGCGCGCAAGAAGAGAATATGAATGAATAACAACTTGTTAACAATCATGTCGACGAAACGTATTGCTTTTTATTATATTGGACTCTCTTCTCAATAAGGCTTCAAGTGTGCGTACTTGAATTCGTACAGAAAAACCGTACGGTACTCTTCAGCTTACGCAATCATAAATTGAATAATAATAATCGCTGGTAACAATGAATGCAGAAACTTCGTTTTCATTTCATTTTGAATTCTGAATTCAATCGGGACGATTTTCTATAGACAAGCAAACATTTCATTTCACATTTTCCCCTGCTTCATTCGTCTCGTATTCATCGCGCACATGTTTTCTACAAGGATGTTGCAAGATAAGCGTATTATTTATAACAAATAAATTACATTCGCATTTACATTTCTATGGAGTGCAAAAGCAAGGTATAAAAGACGCGAGCTGCTCAACGAGTGATAATGCCACCTTGACAAATGTATAATTGGCTAATAAGTTATTAACAAATTTCTATAATACGATGCCAGCGGATTGAATGGATGACGTATAGGCAGCAAGTGAGATTAATTGACACATTTGTACATGCTTATTTGTGCTTATTTGCATGTGATCTTTTGAGCAATTTGTGTGGCAAATACCTTTTTGATGATTTTCACTTTCAATTTTGATTGTTGCTACAAGGTCTGCCAGTTATTGATTGCCTTTTATGAATGCAGACTATCCAAAAATGTAATTAATGAGGGTGTTACATGATTCATGTGTGAATTTAGTCATTAATTATGGATTTATCGAAATTTTATTACTACATTTTTAGTAAATTTCCCATATGTTAAATTTCTTTAAATAATGTATATTAAATCAAGTGTAATTTGACAAAAATAAACGTTGAAAATTGTTGAATAATATCCCAGATTGAATATTACATTTTTGGAAATTTCTAGTTACTTAAATTTGTAATTTATTTCCATTGATGTTAATTAGTTGTACATTAAAGTTTCTTAGTTTTCTTTAGTTTTTTAAATTCGATTTTTTCTTTTGAATTTTTTATTCGTTTCTTCACATAAATTTATTAGCGAATTAATGAATTAATTAATATCTTGAGAACCCAGAGATTTATAGTAATTTGTAATAAGTTATTTGGTTAACAATTGACCTTAGTTTTAAATAATAAAAATGCAAATTTTAACTTTAACTAAATATTCCATTTTTTCCCAATTCAAAAGTTGTTACCAAATATTTTTCATTGTTCATTGTTACTCATTACTAATTTGGGAAAAAATTGTTGCTTTAATTAATTACCCTATTCTACAAAGTAATTCTTTAATATATTGCTAATTTAATAGTCGATTCAACAATCTGATTAGCAATTTATCTAATGAGAGAAGAATAATTTAAATCTTGCCTTTAGCCTAACATTATTTAAATTAAAATTTGGAAATTTATTGAAGGTTTGATTATTAATGATTTGAAATTTCCACAAGCTATAAGAAGAAACTTTTAGTAACTCAATACAAAATATAATGATTTTCTAGTTATTTCTTTTTGAAGAAATTGAATTGGCAATTATTTAAAATTAATAAAACAAATAATGTTGTTTCTCTGCAAAAAATATCCCTCAACTTTCAATTCTCGAATTAATTTGTCATTTCTCAATAATTAATGAAATTTTGCACTGAAGAATTTGAATTATTTGTGGCAATTTAATTATTTAATACTTTCATGGGAAAAGTTATCTTAATTTAGAGATTTATGGCAAATTTTTTATGAAGTTTTTCATAAGTTTTTCTTTAAATATTTGATAATTAAATGTCAATTATTT
>JARJDZ010010456.1:0-15355 GCA_030264555.1 Aleochara sp. GC000083
CCATAGGTGTTATTTGTATAGTGATATACGTTCGTATATCAATAGGCAATAGTTCAAAATACGGTGCAATTAGTTATTTACTTTGTATCAAGTAATTGGGCTTATTATTATCAAGGTAAAAGCGCCTGCCTACTGCCTACTGAAGATACAAGTCCCTGTGAAATATGAACACTTGCAGACAAGGGAGAACAACATTAAATAAAAAACGAAAGATATATGTAATATCATCATCTGAGGATGAAGAAAGTGAAGAGGAATATTCGCCAGGAAAGAAACAAATATGCACTGAAGATAATGTAGGTTCAAAAATTGGTCTTGCCAAAAATGCAAAGAATTTGCAAAGAGGCAGCAGCAGACTGCCCGACATAGTTAATAAAAGCAAGATTGAAAAGAAATCAAAACAAAAACTGCAACCCTTGAAGAAATTAAACAACAGTCTAAAGATTCCAAAATTGAAGCTGGAAGTTAAGAAAGAACAAATAGACAATAATGTGAAAGATAAACAGCCACAAATAAAGGTGGATCCTAACGACAATAATTCCAATAATGCACCTAAATTAAGTAACAAATTAATAGTCAAGCAACATATAGAACCATTTTGGCAGGAACATGAAATATTAGCAAGTGAACACAATATAGATGTGAATGTTGCTAAAAACATTGTTACTTTGTTTAAAGATGGCAATACAATTCCATTTATTGCAAGATACAGAAAAAATGCAACTGGTCAAATGACTCCCGATGAATTAAGAAATGTTAAAACAACTTTGGAGAACACTGTAGAATTAAAACAAAAAATAATTACTGGTTACAATAAAATCCATGAAATGGGTAAGATGAATGACAAATTATCAAAGTGTTTATTGAATGCAAGAAATGTGGAAACATTTGATGAAATTGTAAGTGCTCTGAAGTTTTTAGCTTTTATTATTTTATTTCAATATTTGTGAATTCATTTGTAGTATGCACCCTATAAACCAGTCAATGGACAATCATCAATTAAACAAAAAATCCATACTGCCTTGGAAGACACTGCCAATTCCTTGTTGGATGGAAAGTATGTTGATATGTCTTTGCTGCTTGGTAAAGTACCAGGCTTGGATTCAATAGATATGATCAAGAATCATCTATCTACAGTCATTGCAAAGAAAATTGCTACAAGTCCAGCAATATTTAATTTTTTGCAGAAATTGTAAGTAATTTTAGATTACATTAGATTGCTTTCTGTATAACACATTTGTTATAGGAAGACAGATACATCATGCAAGGTGGAAACAAAGAAAATTAATAAGCGCGTTGCAAATCAAGATAAAAAAGATAAAGCCCCTGTGCAGGTTAAATCTAATAAGAGTGAATCCAATTTCATAGATTACTATGACAGGATGTTCTACTCCAGTCAGTTAAAACCGCATCAAATATTGGCTATCAATCGAGCCGAGCATTTAAAATTCATTAACGTCAAGTTCATATTTCGAGATTTCTCAAAGGAATTCTATTTTGTTGCTGAAGGCATTTGGAAAGAAACAGCATTGGGTCCTATGAGGATAATCTTTGAATCTGCACTACAAGAATGCTATACGCATGTTGGTAAGCGGATTAAACGACTTATCCACTTTAGAAACGACTGTATCTATTTTTTTTTTCAGTTATACCACTTTTGAAGCGTTTGAAACGGGCCGAATTGAAATTGTTTGCTGAGAAAGCATCCCTGGACATTTTCAGTGGAAATTTAAAACAAATATTACTAGCTCCACCGACTAAAGGTCGCAAAATACTGGGCATTGATCCGGGCTTCAAATATGGATGCAAATTGGCACTCATATCGGATACGGGCTGCCTATTAGCAACAACAGTTGTTTATCCACATTCCAACAACGCCCGGTATCAGGACGAGAAGAAGCTTAAGGACATGCTAGTGACGCACAAGTAATCAAAACATTATTTATTATTACAAATCTATTCTACTTGGATTTTCATTTAGCTGTTCGTTAATCGCACTCGGCAATGGCAAAGCCTGCAGGCAGACTGAAGCCTGGCTGAGCGACATGATACATCGAGGATGGTTTCAACCGTTGGAGGTTTCCTATACAATTGTGAATGAGAGTGGTGCGTCCGTGTACTCATGCAGCGAAGAGGCCCAAAAGGAATTTAAAACTTTAGATCCCAATATAATAAGTGCTGGTAATGCATTACTTGCTCAAGCAGTAGATGCGATTTGTGAATTATCAACCGTTTGCTTTCAGTATCGTTGGCAAGAAGGATCCAAGACCCTCTTGCTGAGCTTGTTAAAATCCATCCTAAACATTTAGGCATCGGAATGTACCAGCACGATGTGAATCAAAAACGACTCGAGGATGCGTTGAGCGAGGTGGTATCCGAATGCGTTAGTTTCGTCGGCATCGACATTAATACAGCATCACAGTGCCTTCTGAAAAGCGTCGCAGGTCTGTCGGATCGGCGCGCCGCTGAAATCATAGCCTATCGTGAAAAGCATGGGACTTTCCAGTCGCGTGAAGAATTGTTGAAGGTTAAAGGCATAGGACCCCACACATTTAAGCAATGTGCTGGTTTTCTCAAAATACGTGACCCCACGAATAAGTTGGATGCAACGATTGTGCATCCTGAATCATACGATATCGCCATTAACATTGTTAAAAAGTTAAAACTTGAACTGGGGAATATAGGCGAAGAGGCTTTCATCAGCACGATTAAAACCAGTCAATTAAGCTTGATGCAAAATGCCAATAAGTTTAATGCGAGTGTAGAAAATTTGGAAACTATATTGGAAGGTCTATCAAAGCCTATAAATTATGACATGCGTCATGATGGCAATAAGAAACCGCTTTTTAGAAAAGGCGTTACAAGTGTAGATCTTCTTCAAATTGGCATGGTTCTTACCGGTGGTATAAATAATGTTACATCTTTCGGTTACTTTGTTGATATTGGAGTGGGTACATCTGGATTGATACATATTAAAAACTCGAAAAATCTAACATTGCAAATCGGTGATCACGTCGAAGTGCGAATTTGTAATTTAGATATAAGTCGTGGGAGAATTGGTCTGGAACTGATGCAAAGGCTGTAATCGTACTTTACATACTTTATTTACGAAATGTATAGTTAATATTTATTTCAAGGTTTAAAGTTGGCATTATTTTGTAGCATTTTCTAATTTCGAAATAAAAGTTCAGTATTATAAATATTACAGATGATAGCATTCATTAAACTCACTAAAATATTTGCTACTGAATAAAGCAAGTGCAAATTAGTCCCTTGGTTTTTTGTATCGTTATTTACTGACGATTAGTTGTGAGATTTTGTTTTCATAATGAGGAAGGCCATATAACCGTAAGTAACTGGGAATACTATAAACGACTTGTTTTCTCGACGGTTTCGCGCCATTTTTCCCTCCGAAATGAGCTAACCAATTTCCAACATTTGTATATTTCTGCTATTTTTGTATTTTAAGATCAGCTTTCTTCCATAAATTAATTTAAATTACATCTATTGCTTAAATTGTTTAGCACTAAATCCAGCAGTAGTGAGGCGGCGTAAGAATTAATGGTGACCTTAGTGACTGCATCGGAACAACGACTTTTGCAACTTGTCGGATTACTAGTAAAAACATCTAATAAGTGCGAAGAATGTTTGCTAAAGTAAATTATTTAATAATTAGTGTGTAGACTATTACTGAGTATTATTATTTAATACGAAACTTCTTAAACGTAAGTATGATATTATTTATAACCTCAATTATTTCTACAACCTTTCACTATTTGCTCATAATTTAAATCATTTGCAAATTGGATGAAGTGTACTAATATCCCTGTATCTTGCAGATGGACCAAGAAAATCAAATTGATCATCTCTTTCCATGTCTGAACTACAATGATATATTTCAAGTATCATCCCTTCACAGATACAAGAGAATAATGACATTGCTTAATCAGCTTCGTGCAATGAAGGAGGATGTCACACCAAACATCTGTAAGATTGTTCAGCACAAGTGGGATGAATTTTTCAAGAAGCTGTGTGAGTTTGAGACATATGGCGAGGAACTGAATACTTTCTTAAATAGGACAGTTAGCTTTACGGATGAATTCTTTGATTATTCAATCTTTGTGGTCCAGTGCATACTCAAATGCAATCTACATGAAGACAGATTGTATAAGAAACTTTTGGAAGAAGGGAATCAAAAACAGGTATGTTTTTCTTTTTAATATGTTACTGATTAACCAATTGTATTCATTTGAATTCAAAATTTAGAACTCATTGCTGAGACAAATTTGATTAAAAATGTTAAGGAGGTAGGTGAATAGAAGAATGAACTGCATGTATAAGCCGGCAACCCTCTATTTGGTATGCCCAATCGGTTCAAGGTCAATGAATTTTAATTAGTGAGGCCGGATGTTATACCCAATTTATTAACTTGCATCATATAAATGAATCCCACTTGTATAATGTGAGTTTATGGTAACTTGGATTCTAGTACGTAATCGCGATAAAGAATTTATGTAAATAAGTTTTTATTGATCAAGATAAGCAAAACAAACCCTGTGAAGTTATTGAATATTTTCGTTTACTTCATGTTCATTTCTTTGGAAGGTATATGCTATAATTCACTTAGAGTTAAAAAAAATGTAGATGTGTCCAACGAGCATTTTCGGTATGTATGTGTATAAACTAAGATGAACATTTTCTGCTGAGACGACATTAAAGTATGAACCCGTGGTTTCCACGGTCGTTGTAATGAGATCGGGATATCACAAATCAAATATTTTCAGTGCTTATGTATTATAATACAAATAATATAAATTTGTATATTGACGAAGATAAACATTAAGGCATAACATTACAAATTGAAAAAGTAAGTTTGATGGCGTTGCAATGGAAATTCGAAATCGCCTTTAAACGTGCATTATAAACGGGTTAAGCATAATGGCTTTAAAATAGCTGATAACTGGCCTGAAACTTCGAAGCACACTGAAATTTAACGACGTATTGTGCTGAATTAATTGTTACTAAGCGTACCTGCTCGAAGCGCTGGTTCAGTTCCGGTCAGACGTGAGCTTCATGAGCGCGCACGAACTCTCCTTATCAAGCTGCAGTAGAAAAGTGGAAGGAAGGTGCGCTCATTTGTGCTACGCGCGTGCAGTATGAAGCACCCAAAAATTGATTTGGAGGTATAATTTTAACGTACAATAATTATAGCCGTTTAAAATTTGTTATTGGGTTGCATAGCGATACACAATTGTATATTTTAATTGTTTTAGTTGATTAGAGCTTTGAAGGAAAACTGCAGTTCAATACCAACAAAAGTCTGCTACAAGTACTTGCAGATACGCGTTCTGCCCGCAATATTTGCAACAGAGACAACGGAAGAGGAGCGAAAAGAGTTGTGTGATGTGGTATTGGCGTTACCTTTGGGATTTGCCTACAACTTCATGACCAAAGAAGAGCAGCAATCGTTTAAGGAGGATGTTATCAAAAAGTATGTCCTAAAATAGTTTTATTGTTACGGCCAAATGAGGCGGCTCGAGATTGTTGTGCATGTCAATGACCTTTTTGTTGCCAAACAGTCACAAACCAATAGCCGGTACTCGATAACACTTTGCGCAAATAATAACGCTTCTTGATTTCAGGTACGTGCCGTACTTATCCAGCCAATGTCGCTGCAGCAAGGACTGGCATCAAATGTGCAAAGTGTTGATCCACTATCCGGGCCGTTTGTTGCACACCGAGACATCGCTAACGAACGCAATCTTGAAAATTGTTGAGTTGGCCTTCAAGAATTCGACGGTGGAGGACCGCTGCGCAGCGTACGAATGTTGGAAGGTGCTTATCGACAATTACAGCCTGGATAAGAAGTACTTGATGCACCCGAAACAGACTGGGCTTCTAGTGAAGCCGCTTCGGGCAAAGATTTCGCGCAATCGTATCGTGGCAATCAAGAAATTTGACACCTACGTGCACTTGATGCAGCAGATGGATTTTGCTAAGAATCATTTGGAGCAGTTTCTCGTTTATGCATTCGGCCCTTTTGATGAAGAGGTCAACGATTTCATTTTCGGTGATTCCGTGCGTCATCTTCGCGATATCAACTCGACGTGTCCGAAGAGCACCGAAATTTTGCTGAAGATTTTAGGCCACGATAAATCTGAATGCTGCTGTAGAAATCTGCCCATCACCGACATTTTCAACATAAGTATTGCTCAAGTATTACAAGAAACGTACAGTTGGGATGTGCTTGTCAATTGCGTTCGTCTGTGCTCCCAGGTCAATTGGAACTGGCTCAAGGAGGAGAGCAGGGAGACTGTGGGTACTCTTTTATTAACCATTTTACGCTAATCTATTTATTAATATTTTTAGATTGTGAAATGCCTGTGGAATTCGATATTGAAACTTTTAAAGCAGCCAAAGTACCATACAAAATTGGAGGATAATTTGAAGTCCATCAGAACCTCAATTATCATAATAATTAATTCTTCTTTCATGGACAAAATTTATTATGATACCTTCCTTAAATTGATTCTGGAATGCATCATTAACTATTTATACGACACTGATTACCATGTGTCCATTTCAAACGGTTTAGTCCTAGGCGTTATTAACGAGTTGATCGTCTATCAAAGTGTGCATTCCGATAAATTGTAAGTATAATTGCTATTTGAAGCGCATATGTTAATTGATTTATTCTAGGCCTAATAGCGTATACCAAGATTCTGTGAAGAAATTTCTTGAATATTGCAAGCAAGATGCCGACTTTTTGAAAAACGTTTCAAATATTGTTTTGAATGCGGAGACCTGCGAATGCCAATTAGCTGCAGATATTTGCAATTATCTATTCGAGCTATGTGCGAAAGAGAAAAGGGATGTAAAACTTGCTATGCAACATCTTGATCGACTTATCAGACTTAATGCAAACATGGTAAGTTAACGTTCGTTGCATGTTTCTCGTGGTTGAACTCCAAATTCTTTTCCTCAATCTTTCAGAACATCAACGCACCAACCTTTAAAAAAGATGTCGGCTTTTTAATAGCGAACCATTCAACTTTACTATTGGATGTATTTGATGGGTTTATTTCCAATGGCACCTGCCTGCTTGGCGTGCTCAAGATTGCATCAATGCTAGTAAACATTGTTGTTGATGAAAACTCCATTAAAGATACTGAATTTTGTAAGTATATTAAATTGAATAGTTTCCTTTGTTAATTATTCGAATTGTAGATACACGTTTGTTGACTTTGGTTCACAAAAGTTTGTTGGAATTCTCCAGAGGTTCCCCCAAACATAAGAAAGATGTAATCCAAGGCTCAGATGTCGTTATCAATGCTCTAAAATTCCTTGTTGGTTGCAAACAACGGCATAATGAACTGAAGATTGAATGCCCGGAAATGTTGCAAATCTTTATCTCATTGCTCAAACTTGGAATGTATAATTGCTGTGATCCTCTCTCCATTTATATGAATTATATTGATAATAGTGAGCTGCCGGCTGAATTCTATGAATTAATAGGGACCAAAGACGAGGTTGATTGGGCGAAAGCATTGGCCATATTTAAGAAGGCGCGCAAAAACGAATTGGCCCTTTCACCTCCGAAAGCTGCACCAAAAGTTACCGTGGTATCTAATACAGTTATAACCACTTCGCCGAAAAGTTCGCTCAGGATTTTTGGCAAAAAAGTTACTACACTATCACCACGTAAAGAACGTAGCAGCGTGCCCGAGCATAGGAAATCAGCACTGGAATTGTCCCCAAAGAATGGTCGACCAGTATCGACATTACCGAATATTGAAGACATTAGCGAGAGTGCATTTGTAGTTATTGACAAGCAAGTGGAATTCAATCCCGAGAAAATGAGCGAACATCAAAAGGAAGTCGCCGTTAAGCGCCCTGAAGATATACCAGCATTATATTCTGAATTGACTCAAACGCAATCACAAGATAACGGCTTCTTTGGTAGAGATGCCGATAACACGAAGGAGAATGAAGAATCCACGCGGCCAATCAATAATTCTACTGAACTTTCGCCGCCCAAAAACACTGAGGAACCGCAACGAAGAAGGGGCAGGAAGCCAGTTACCTACATGAACACTGACATCGATTTTGAAAGCCTCGATGAAAGAGCCAGACGCGAACTAAGTAACTTAGAACTTGACATAGTCGGCGGTAATGGCTTTAAAAACTTGCCTCGCGCACGATGCCGAAGAACTCGCTTAGTTGATAACGCAATTGATTCAAGTTTAAATCATGTCCGAGGAGGAACATATCGTGTTAACAAATCTGAACTAGCAAGCAAGAAATGTTATGAGGACTCATTGAATGCGAAGAAACCTGAAGAAGTAAAAAATGGACCCGAGCTCAATTCGGAAAATCTTATTCCGGCCACGCAGGATTATAGTGACGAGCTCAGAGTTAATTTATTCAGACTGCCTTGTCTTTCGCCAACCAAGAAGGAATTGGATGAGTGTAAGAAACAAAAGATGAAGGGATTTGCCAACATAAAAAAGTGTAACGCTGTGGCGAAACTCAACTTTTCAAACTCTGCGAACAGTCAAAACCAAACCATTTCACCAAATGAAACACAGAAGAAGCGCAATTCGCGATCACCCGATAACAAGACTGAGCAGAGTGGCATTACTGCAAACGATGAGACGATGACCCTGGATATTTGCACCATTAATTACAATATTGCCGAACTTGAAAATGGGTCTTTTGCGGGGCCAGAAAAAGTGACCGATCGCTCCTTGATCGTGAGTCCAGTTACAAGCGAAACATCATCCAAACTGAAAGAATTCCTTGACAGCACTTTGGATATTTCTCCAATAAAAGGCGATGGCGAAAAGGACTCGCCCGACTTATTTGCGGGTGGCGAGCCAAATAAACAGCCAAATGGAGATGTTGCTTGCGTCGAGGAGGAGCGGTTAGAATTGGATCAGGTACGCCCCGTTGAACAGGACGCCAACATTGATGATGTATACGAATTTAAAATCGACGACGCAAATGAATTCAAAGCAGATGAAGCAGCTACGTTGAAACATCCCAGCTCGCGTTCAGCGAAGTTGGTTAATCTGAGTGTCAACCATAGTAGACTCATACCTCCACGTCTTAGGAACGACAAGTGCGAAATGCCAGGAATGTCTACACCGAAAACTGACCGCGTTAAAAAAATGATGAGGAAGTGCAACGAAGGGTCTAAATCTTCAACCACTCTTGCGAATAGCGAATTTGCTGCCGATGAGATTCTAGAGTTTGTACGGCCTGTACCTAGCCCAATGGCTCAGCCCGGAATCAGCATTTTGAAACGAAAAGTACCAGAAACGATAGATGACAACATTACGCCGCTTGCGAAAAGGAAGCGAGTTAACTTTTCGGATCCACCGATTAGTTGCGAAAAGGTATACTTCAAAGGAGCTGCCGAGGAGAAGGCATGGTACGTGGATCGCCATATGATTCAGCAGTTAGAGGATCGTTTTCTTGAGGACGATGTCGAACATAGCAAGAAGAGTCCGGAAAAGAAGAAGAACCAAATTCCACAGAAAGAAGGTGAAGCATTACTCGAAATGGAAGGTGTTGCGCCTCTACAAGAATCGCCAAAGAAGCGAAGTACAACACCTCTTGACTTTCCGTCAAATCCAGCGCCAGAGTTGTTGGATTCAAATGAAGCAAGTCGGATTGACTTCACACAACTTTTTCCTTCATCGTCGCAAAATATGACTGACGCTCGGGAACAGTATGAAGGACAGAAACAAATTATGCAAGCAATTTTTAAGGTAATCAATTTCAAAAATATACATTCTTCAGTATTAACACATATTGTATTTTATAGACTGCAAAAACATTCTTAAACGATGAAGATTACCTGAATGTTTGCCTGAAAGATATACCATTTGACACCATACAGAAGTGGATTAAAGAACACAAGGTAAGAAGCTAGTGTTAGCTGCAAATGATATTGATATTTAGGATCTTAGATAACACTTTGTAGATTTGTGCATGCACACAGCTAACTTGTTGCATATTCTCGAACAAATGTCGGTTTGATTATTACAGGACGCTTGAAGAACAGGCCTCATTGCAAACAATTCAATTCATAAAGTATTCATTCAGTATTATGTAAATTATGATATTTAGTAATTAATTTTTATTTTTTAACAGCCCCCTAAAGGCAAGGCTACTAAAAGGAGGAAAAAGAATATTAATAAAAGAGTGTAATATGTTACTAGCTGATGTGCTATACATACAAAAGATATTTGTCTCATTGGCGGTTAAATATACATATATTTTGTTACTTTTTCTTTTGACATGATTAGAATGGACAGTTTTAAGTTTTAATTGTATATCATGACTGTTTGTTATAAACTGCTTTTTATCTTTATTTCTGTCAAATATGTAATTCAAATGAAATGTATATCTTTTGTCTTAAATTAGATAATCCTATGCGATTTCAAAACATGTTCTTATTTCTTAACGTTATTAATGAACCGATTTAAAAGGATTAGCCATTGTTATTCGTTAAAAATAGTATATCGAATGAAGTGAGTAGGTCCGCATCACGAACGCAGATCGGTCACGCACAGCTCGCGCAGCCCGCACAGTCAGAAAGCGAAGTATGGAGGTGGATAGAGAATACAGATGATACAGTTCAGCGTATATTAACAATACACCGTTATTAGTTAAAATATATTTCATTTAAACAAATGTGTCTTTGATCTGTGAAGTGGTGGTACTTTTGTGGCATTTTCTTCCCAGTTACAATAAAATTTCCATTGAAATGTGCACCTTTTCTACGGCCTGCGGTCTCGTAAAATCGATATAAAATCGTACTTGAAAGGGTGTCATTTGTTGCGCCGTTTTGCTTGTGCTAAAGGTGCTGAATAAACGGAAAAACGCGTTGCTCCTGGCTCAATGCGTAGTTGCTGCAGTTGCTGGTGAATCCAACCCTACAATAATTTGAACCACCTGACTACTGTATTAAAGCTAAGTTGGGCGGAATCAGCACAACGGCAACAATTGTTTGATAGCTCCCAAGAGATCGTGTTGTTGTTACTGGGCTATTTATGAATAATAAATGACAATGAAATGGTTGTGGCCATTTGGATTGTTGATCATATATGCATATCTCATTGAATGGGTTGTGCATGCTCAACTAACTGATCCATACAAAATTCTAGGTCTACAGCGGTCAGCCACACAGGGTCAAATTCGAAAAGCCTACTTGAAATTGGTCAAAGAATGGTGGGTGCTTTCTAAAACACCTCTACAGCCTATAACAGCTGATTAACCTATGTGTTTTAGGCATCCTGATAAGTCAGATGATCCTGCCGCATCAAGCAAATTTGTTGAAATTAAACAAGCTTATGAGTTACTTAATGATCCTGACAGAAGATTTAAATATGACCAAAAGGGTATTACTGAAGAGCAGATTAGAAACAGAGATTATTATCAATATACTCAAACTCCAGCACCATTTGAAGAACTGTTTCAAAATGCTCATTTCAATTTTCAAGAGAATGATATTACCTTCTTTCATAAGATATCAATAACTGCCAGGTGAGCATTTAGTAAACATAGTGTTAAATATGATATTAATGTAAATGTTACAGGCAGTATGACAAGATAATCTTACAGAAAAGTGTAAGAACACCATATTTGATTTTCTTTTATACTGATTGGTGTTTTCCTTGCTTGCAAATAGCACCATATTTATGCAAGCTGGCTGATTACTTGGAACCAGTGGGAGTTGTATTGAACACAGTTCATTCAGCAAGGGAGCAAAGTTTGGGAAGAAGAATGAATGTGAATACTATACCATGTTTGGTATTACTATTGGATGGTAATATATTCGTTTACAAGGAAAGTTTAACGAATATACCACGAATAATCGACTTTATTCGAAAGAAATTACCGTATAATTTGGTGCAACGCATTAGGGATGGAGACGCCGAGGACTTCCTCAATGGATGGGAAGATAACCGCGTTCGCGGCTTGATTTTTGAGCCTCGGGACAGCATTCGTTTAAGATATCTAATTACTGCCTACCATTTTCGAGACCGTGTAGCATTTGGGTAATTAACACATTGCTCTATTGCAGTTCTTCATTTAATATATATTGATTTTGTTGCAGCTTCGTTGAATCGCAGGATGTCAGAGATAGATATCAAGTTAGCCGCGAAATGGACACGGTTTTATTGTTCAATGAAAATACGACGCGACCAGTAGCTAGTGTCAGCATGAAGGATATTCCTACGACGACACTGCATCACATTATCTCGTCTCATCAATATCTCGCATTACCGAGGCTCTCTTCACAGGTATGAATGCAGTGGATTGCTTTTCAGATATGCTCGGAGTGTATTGTTGATTCAAACTTTTTTAGGATGTGCTAGAATCAATATGTCCATGCGAGTGGAACAAACCGCGAAAACGTTTGTGCGTTGTACTGGTAACGCAAGCATCGAGCAATCACGACCTGCACCGCCAAGCATTTCGTAGTTACGCCCAAAATGCTCCGTACAGTGCAAACAAAGTGCGCTTTGCGTACATCTTTCATGACAAACAATCAGAGTTCGTAAACTCGCTAATTCCAGGTAATGGTTGCATGCCTGCAATGCTTTCAGTACGACCGCTTCATCTAAACCGATTGAAATTTCAGAAGGCGACGACGTGGAACCGGTTCTGCGCATCGTTATTATTTGGCGAGTGGACACCTCACACGTGAAGTATGAATGGATTCGCGACAAATGGGAATCGGAGGATAATTTCAATGATACCACACAAACACTTCAAAGTACCATAAGCCGGTTACTAAGCTCAACGGAGGCGCTCACATATGAAGCATTTGTGAAGGTAAACGTATCCAATTCTAAACAATTGAATATTATTGGAATGGCATTTGATAGATTCGACTTTTAGGAACTGTTCGATGAGCATGCAAAGGGTATATTTGGCCGCATCTTTACCAAACTCATCATAATGACCAGCTCCATGTACGATAGCTTGGACAAGGAGCAACTGTTGCCGGCATTGTCTATCGTTGGCACTGTCGTCTTCATTGTTATTCTCGGCTATGTGATGGCTTATCTTGTAAAGCTTGAGGAGGAGAACGTGCAAAAACAGAACGCCAAGCTGAACAAGGGTAATAACAATAACGACATAGCATCGAACGGCACTTATCAGCCAGAATTGAAGCTCCACGAGCTGCGTGCCGAAAAGTACAATGGACTTGTGCGACTTCTGAAGCCGGGTTGTCGGACGATTCTACTCGTGCTGGACATGCATTCCAGGCAGACGCTTGTACCGCCATTCCATAAAGCCATGTGGCCTTATAGAAAGTGCGTATTTCCGCATTTTTTTTTCTTCAGTAAGATTGTATCTTGTTTATTTGTTTTTGTTTCAGAATGTGAGTGATGAGTGTGTAATGTTTGTGGTAATGAATCGAAGCGCAGCGATGTTAATTGATCATTTTGTATACTCTGTTTCAGGAATAAGACCTTAATGTTTTCCTATATGTTTGTCGAGCGGGGCCTTAGTTGGTACAAGGAAATTTTGGAGTTGTCGCTTCCGGAAGGTACCAACTTGAACATCAATCCACGCAATTGCGTTGGCACCGTACTCTCTCTAAACGGCCATCGGAAATATTTCTGCATGTTTCATGCCAAACACACGGAGCGCCCGAAACAGGCCAAGGTAAATACGTAAATTTTACGCAACTTTTAAGGCATGTTCCTCTTTCTTATCTGACGATTTACAGCTAAACCAGAAATTTGCCAAAGTCGAACGGGATCCCGAAGCCGGCCGTTTCTTGGGTTTCGATACAGATACGTCCGAATCGGAAAATGATGAGATTCTGCTGCAGGGCAATCTTTTAGATGGATTACCGAACTGGCTGGACAGATTGTTCGAGGGTACTACCCATCGTTATCGTATTAATTATTGGCCAGACTTTCCAAACAAATGAGTCCAGACTGGCTTAAGTCACTGTAATCATCAATCATAGCGAGAGTCTATATTGGTGCACTTTGAGTTTGCTGCCAATTGCAATAAGCAATAGCAGTTTTGATGTTATCTTTAAATGGTAATTCTTTATGCGTTTCTATATGATAATGTCGATAAAAATACGTTACGTTATACGTAACCCTCGTTTTACTCTAGTCAAAGAGGATCACAATCTTCTTGAAATAATATGAAACACTTTATGAGATTGGCAGCTAGTTGCTGAATTTTTAATTACTATTTATAAATTGCTGCAATGCTATAATGCAAATCTAGAGGAATGTTAGTGGAATGAAGCTGTTTAGACAAGTTCATTATTCCTAATTATTGTAAGAACTTTGCCATATAATTGCCAAATTTATTTACTGTATGTAATTTATTTATTACTTGTGTGTATTGTTTTTGTAAATGGAATGATTGTTTCACAAGAAGCAACTACATGTTTTTTATTATTTGGGGTTCTTCTCTATCTCTAATTAACAATACTATGAACTTGTAGCAAAGCTTTGCAGATCTGACATGATATTCTGCATGACAATTTGTTCAAGTTTAGAATTTTTTGTCGCCTACCTTGCTTATTGTTTCATTAGGGAGCCCCTAGTATTGTATGTGCGATAGGTAAGATTTATACATTCAAAAAACACATTACTTTTCATGGCTTCACATATGTAGAAATGTGATACAAATCTTTTTTTATTGCATAATTAAACCTCTAAGCAGTACCAGACAGTGTATAATATGGCAAACTATACTGAAGAATTATAATAATTGTAACATTCTAATGAAAGTATGCAAAAATGATGATGAACGTTTTACATCATTGTACAATTATTATGAATAAATTAAATATAACAAACATTATATTTATTTATCATGTAGCTATCGACCAAGTTGGACTTTCCGCTAACAACATTATATTTATCAAATATCACTTCTTTTGATTTGTATGCTTTCATACATGTATGCTTATCATACATAAGAATAGTTATTTGCATTACAAGATGGGAAAGCTCACTTTTAGGTCTGAGGTGTTTAAAATTAAACCCATGGGGTGAGAAGTTGTTTAGTACTATCTTTAAAGTTGAATAACTCGAAATGTAATGGGACTTTTTGAATGATTTTTTTTTGCGTTTCATTCAGAATTAGGTGCTAAATGTTTCTAGCAATATTTCCTGAAAATCTTTGAAAAATTTGCAAAACTGGCAACAATCTTTAAAGTTGAATAACTCGAAAAGTAATTGTACTTTTTGACTGATTTTTTTTGCGTTTCATTCAGAATTAGGTGCTAAATGTTTCTGGCAACATTTCCTGAAAATCCTGAAACTTTTTTGAAAATGTGCAAAAATGTACCAAAGACTAT
>JARJDZ010010462.1:0-42770 GCA_030264555.1 Aleochara sp. GC000083
CCTTCCTGAACGATAAACTCCGCTTCAATGCGGCCGGTTTTTATTATGATTATCGGGACCAGCAACTTCTGGGCAGTATTGTGGTGCCTGTTTATGGCGTGCAGGGCGCATATGTTAACGCCCCACGGTCCTATATTTACGGTGCGGAATTCAACGCCCAGATCCGCCCATTCCGTGGCCTGACACTGACCCAGAACTTTGGCTACCAGCATGGTGTTTACAGCCAGTTTCAGGGCGTGGACCGTTCCGCAACCACAGCCCATTATAACCAGACTGGCCAGTGGTCAGCTTTCTACACCAACTATAACGGCGTCGATATGGGGCTGGCTAATCTGACCCTCAGCGGTTCCGCCATGTATACATGGAAGGTTCTGCGTGACTATCAGATGACGTTTGACGTGGACTACAGCTATCGCGGTGCACAAACACAGCCGCAATATATTGGGCTTGGCGGCTATTACCGCGCGCCCGCCTATTTTCTTGTCAACAGCTTCCTGACCTTTGCATCACCCAAACAGCATTGGTCCGTCACCGTGTATGGGCAGAATCTGGCGGATCGTCGTTACTGGCTGTCTGGCGGCACACAGTCCACTTTCTACTCCGTTATTCCCGGCAACCCGCGCTTTGTAGGGGCTAAACTGAACTTCACTTACTAATATTTTTGGAAAAGACAGCGTTCACTGATCTGATTTTTCAGGAAAAGAAAACGTTCAGCGGCTTCCCCAGATACACCAAAAGGCGTCCGACGAAGAGGACGCCTTTTTTTATTATGCTCATATCAGGATACTATTTTCACGATCCCTACAAATATATTTTCTATTCCGCCCTATTTACTCTCTCTTTTTCAAACGAGACGTAAATCACGTCCAAAAAGGCATCATGTTTTATTTTCAGATGACCGTATCAAGTCAATACACGGTACAGGCCATGACACATCCAGGCATAGATCAATGCTATGCCTGTTGTAAGCCGCTCTTATTCAGGCACGCTCCTGCCAAAATTTATAGACAGGTTCTGGAACATACAGAAGGTTACGTGCACGGGTACACGCCACATAGAGAAGGTTGATTTCCTGATCACACTCTTCCACACGTCGCAAAAGCTTCTCCTTCTGGCGGGCCAAGAACTTTTCAGAAAGGTCCTCCTGCTCCTCCAGTTTCAACAGACGCGCCAAAGCACGCTCCCGCCGAGCGGCCCATTCTGAAGGCGCTTGAAAATCATCCAGCATGATAACGGTGTCAAACTCGCGGCCCTTGGCTTTATGCGCCGTTGAGCAGACAAGGCTGACATCGTCCGGGCTTTCACGATGTAATGCCTGAATGGCCTTCACCTTCGTATCCAGATCATGATTATGCCTGTCTATAATAGTAAAAAGCCGCTTGGCGGTCGGGTCCGCATTTTCACCATCCTTGGCGGCAAGCAGTTCCTTCCATGATCCAAATGGTAGCGCGCCTTCTGTCCCTCTGGCCATAGGGTTGGTGTGGCGCCGGTATAACGTCAGCGCGGCCCGAATTTCCTGCATCATATCCTGCACACCGCCCAGAACATGAAAAGGCGTCTGGATGTTTACAAGGCTTTCAAACAGGCGCGCATTGGTACGTGCCAGAACCAGCGTATTCCGCGCAGGACGGATTTTCCCGGTGTAATGACGGATTGTGCTCGGCTGCGCCGGGTTTCCGCGTAGCCGATGCCGCGCTGGTCTAGAATGCTGGGCCAGGGTCGCGTTTGAAAGGCGGGCTATGTCCTCCCCAAACCGCCAGCTTTGCGTTAAAGGCAATTCCTGCACCTTCAGCGCCCCCATGGCATCTATGGCTCCCCGGAACGCATAAATGGACTGATGCGGGTCCCCTACCGCTACAACGGGCAAACCGGATTTTTCCAGAATGGAAAACAGCACAGGGTTCAGATCCTGTGCTTCATCCACCATGATATAATCATAGCCCGTGATTTTGCGGTCCATTTCAAACCGCTTGAGATACACATCATGCGTTATAGGAAAGGTGGTGTTTTCAAACCGAATAATATATTTGAAAGCCTGCGCCACAAAAGTGCGGATAGCGCGGTTCCGTTTGGCATCCTTTTCCGGGCAGTGAGCCTGCGTCAGTTTGGTGCCCCCACTGATGAGAAAAGCCGTCAGTGTTTTCAGCACCATCTCCGCACTTCCGGCGGGGGCGGTCATCCGCAGTTCCTGTTCAAGCTGCCTGATATGCCGGGTCGTGTAGCGCGGAATGATGCGCTCACGCTCCAAGGCACGAATATTCAGGTCCTGATAAGCATAACTATGGGCGGTACGGGCCTCAATATGCCGCGGGAACCGGCTACGGGCTTCGCGTGCAATGGCACTGTTGAAGGCCAGATAGAGCCCTTTATGTCCCGCCCATTTTTCACTGAACAGAACCAGCGTGGTTGTCTTGCCACACCCGGCTCCGGCCACCACCTTGAAACTGCTTGTGGGGCTCTTGGCCAGAATTGCCAACTGCTCGGGTGTACATGCACTCATTCACCATACTCATCTCTACGTACCAACGCTGGGGCCTTGTAACCCAGATTGCGAAATGAGGGAGGTTTATTTGTAACATAATGTGTGGGTGGGAAAATCGAAGTAAAACGATCCATGCTGCAATAGTGCCGAAGTCAGCAAAAAGTCAGGTATGAGGCTTGGAATATGCCGGAGGGCTTTCTGGACCTTTCCCGTCAGTTTTACGCCATCAACCGTAGCTGTCATGGGCCGGTATACGGCAAGAAACGTCCCTACTCCCGTAGTTGTCAGAGCCCTGAAAGATGTTGCCTGTTTTTGTTCTTCTGGAGAAAAATACGGCACATGCTCAAAAAATAAAGCGTCACCAATATTACCGCTATCCAAGTATGCATAGCGCACCGACTGATCTGAAACGACAGGAAAAACCAGATATGCCGAGTTTGCAGACGGATCACTCGAAAGAAGCATTGGCCTGTGACAATCATACTCCGCCGCCGGGCCGAAAGTCACCCCAGTATCGGTCATATGAAAATGAGGAAACTGTTTTAAAATCTGCAAGCCAAGAATTGTCTTTTTCGCCGTCGTTGTCTGAAAAATGACATTATGAAAAACAGTTTTCCCAATCGTCAGATTATCCGCCACAACAAGCGGACCAGTATCTGATCGACCTTCAGCATCAAAAGAGTTAGATACTTTTCCAATACTCTTAAACCTGCCTGATTTAAGATACTCGTTTGGCAATATACTGATAAATACCCCTGTATCCAGAACAGCATCGACCTTTTGCTGATTGATCAATACCGGTACAACCGGATTGATACCAGGCACGGCTTTTCTTTGTAAGGTTTTTACGTAATCCACATGGTTAACGGGTGCCCAATCAACAGAAGGCGTTGGTAAATCTTCTGTCGGGACATTGAGGGTAATATGATCCATATTTATAAATTTTAGTGATGGAATACGGAAGAAATCCCTTAAAGGCTTCTCATATTTTCCTTGCAGACCATGCAAGGCCACAAGCCAGTCTTTCCATGATCCAGCCAAACCAGCATTTCCAGCCTTTAGAATCTCCGCATACATAACAAGCGGTTCAAGATCACGAAGCCCTCCCTCGCGCTCCAGATACGCCACCATACGGTTTGCCTGTTTGTCCGATTGTGTGAAGTCGCCCTGCATGCGTGCAAGCACTGATGCAGCCAGTAACGACCAAAAGGGAGTTTGGCTCGCCAGCATTGTCTGCACCGCGTGCGGGTCCCCCTCATGCATCCCTTGAACAATACCCGCCTTATCCCCCATACCCAACGTTACACTTCCATCGGGGTTGTGTCTTATGGTCCGCGTGAACTCTGGTGAAATTGTCTGAGCCTCTGCCGCGACCGAAACCGCCATCCATAGACACACGACACCAAGAGCTTTCCAAGCAGGCATTCTTGAAAAATAACGATGCATCATAATAATAGACAATCCAGAATTAAAAATACACTTTTACCTTAATTCAATCATAGAATTGATTCTATAAAATACACATCCAAGTACCACAAATTTTATACCTTGGGTTTTTAGATGTAGCTGGACCAACACTCTTGCCCCTTGCACACGATCGCCTACCGCGGCTTAATTCCAATTACAAAAAGGAAGACTCTGATCAGTCCGGTAAGGAGTAGAATGGCTCACACAAACATGGCGGCCCTTCGTGAAGCCGCTGGCACAAACTTTGAAGCGTTTACTTCGGCCGATGCCGCTGTGGATCAGCTCTGCGCCCTTTACAAAAACAGCACACAACGCCTGCATACCCAGTTTGCGGCGCGGCAGGGGTGCCCTCCGCATGAAGCCACATATCCCTGTCTGGCTTTGGAATTGCCCGCGGGAACTGCCATCAAGGGCCGGCCCCCGTTTGATGTGATGCTGGAGCCCGGGTTTTATTGCTCCACCATCACGCAACCCGCCCTGTTCCGGGATTATCTGCGCGAACAGATCGGCCTGCTTCTGCACCACTATGGCCAGCCTGTTCTGGTTGGCTGTTCACACCGGCCTGTGCCGCTGCCCTACGTCATGGAAGAAGCCGTAACCGGCCTGACAGAGACAGACCTGCGGCTGCTGCAAGAACAGTTTGTGTTGCCTGATCTCCATTACACGGATGACAGCATCGCCAATTGTGAATTACTGCCAGACCCCACCCGCCCACGGCCTCTGGCGCTCTTCACGGCAGAACGCACGGACTACTCCCTGGCACGGCTGCATCATTATACGGGCACCAAACCGCGCCACTTCCAGCGCTTTATTCTGCTGACCAACTACCAACGCTATGTAGACACCTTCCGCGATTACGCACGCACGCAGGTCGATGATCCGAACAGCCCCTACACTGCCTATGTCGAACCGGGAGAACAGATCTACACCGGGCCGGACAGTGCGGAAACGTTCACGCCGCTTACCAGCCTGCCGCAGATGCCCGCCTACCATCTGTGCCGCCCGGATGGGGATGGCATTACACTGGTCAATATTGGGGTCGGTCCCTCCAACGCCAAAACCATTACAGACCACCTGGCCGTTCTGCGCCCCCATTGCTGGATCATGGTCGGCCATTGCGCGGGCCTGCGCCGCTCCCAGATTCTAGGGGATTATGTGCTGGCCCACGGCTATGTTCGGGACGACCACGTGCTGGACGACGATCTCCCGCCATGGGTGCCTGTCCCCCCTATTGCCGAAGTTCAGGTGGCCATGCAGGAAGCCACCGCCCGTATCACCGGCCTGCACGAGTCGGAAATCAAGACTCGCCTGCGCACAGGCACGGTCATGACCACGGACAACCGGAATTGGGAACTGCGGCTGCGTCAGCTCTTCACACAGATCAACATGAGCCGCGCCATAGCGGTGGACATGGAATCCGCCACCATTGCGGCCAATGGCTTCCGCTTTCGCGTGCCATACGGCACCTTGCTCTGCGTTTCAGACAAGCCTCTTCACGGAGAACTGAAGCTGCGCGGCATGGCAAATGCGTTTTATCGTGAGAGAGTGAGCCAGCACCTGATGGTCGGCATTGAAACCATGCATATGTTGCGTGAGGAAGGCGTTGCCCGCCTGCATTCACGCAAACTGCGCGGGTTTGATGAGCCCCCGTTCCGGTAATGGACAATGAACAAACTGCAACGAGCCTGGAAAGGGCCTGAACTGTATGCCTAGCGCCACACCTTCCACCATCCCTGAAGGGGTTCCTACCATCCGCGTTGTCGCCATGCCAACGGACACCAACCCGGCAGGGGACGTGTTTGGTGGCTGGATCATTTCCCAGATGGATCTTGCCGCAGGCACCACCGCCGCCTTCCGGGCCAACGGGCGTGCCGCTACGGTCGCCATCAACGGGCTGGTGTTCCTTGAACCCGTGGCCGTGGGTGATGAGGTGAGCATCTATACGGAAATCACCCGTGAAGGCCGCACATCCATGACCATTCATGTGCAAACATGGCGGCGCGCCCGCCATACGCATCTTACCTCCAAGGTGACGGAGGGGGATTTCACGTTCGTCGCCCTTGACGCCAACCGCCGCCCTCGGTCCCTGCCCCCCATCAAACCGGGCGACGCCCCCGTCAATCCTGAAATCTGAGGCCGTAATCCCGGTAGCCATTGCTCAAGGTTACCGGGATGCCTCTCCCTCTCCCCTGCGCGCAAACCCTGTTTGGTCCGTCGCGGCCCATAATCGGGCGAAGCGGCCCGCGCTATCCTGCCATCTATTTTCCCGATCGCTTCTGGGCTTCTTTTTTGCGGCAGAGCATTCCGTCCGGCCCGGATTTAAGCTAGAGCGTTGGCAGACATCAGGTTGAGTGTCAGCCTGAGTGTGTCATCAGGCATCCATCTTCCCTCTTTACCGTTACGTTAGCGGTAGAGATTTCGCCCTGCGGCGGAGCGCATCAGGAGTCCAGCCCTCTTGCGTCTGGAAGAGCAAAGGCTAAGGATCAGCCGCCGCGCAAATTCTCTCTTGCGGGGTGGTTTCTGCACGGCCAGCCTTTTAACCACAGGCTGGATGGCAGGGTAGCAAGCAGTCAGGACGGGAGACCGGGCGCGTATGAAACATTGGCAGATTGATCAGTTACCGTGGGACAGCTTTGATCCCTCCAAGGTGGACCCTGAACTGGTGAAGGCCGTGAAGGCAGCCTCTGTTGTGGAACGCAACAGCGTGGACTACGCCCAGTACCTGAATAACGTGTTCTATGATGATCCGGATTTCCGTCAGGCGGCCGACCATTGGGCCGTGGAAGAAATTCAGCATGGGGATGCACTGGGCCGCTGGGCCATGCTGGCTGACCCTGAATGGGACTATCAGGAGGCCTTCCAGCGCTACCGTGATTTCTACAAGATTCAGTTGGATGTTGATCAGTCCATCCGTGGCTCCCGCACGGGTGAACTGATTGCGCGCTGCATGGTGGAAACCGGCACGTCCTCCTTCTATACGGCGCTGGCGGATGCAACGGACGAACCTGTGCTGAAGGCCCTGTGCAAACAGATTGCAGCGGATGAATTCCGCCACTTCAAGCTGTTTTATGACCACATGCATCGCTATCTGAAGCGTGAGAAGATCAGTACGCTACAGCGCGCCCGCATCGCCCTTGGCCGCGTGACAGAAAGCGAGGATGATGAACTCGCCTCCGCCTATCATACAACCAATGAACCGGCGGGCATGCCTTACGATCATAACCGCTGCATTGCCAACTATATGGCCCGCGCCATGAAGACCTATCAGCCCAAACACCTGAAACGGGTAACGGGCATGATCTTCAAGACCATCGGCCTGACCCCGCACAGCAAATTGCAGGATCTTGCCTTTTATGTTGCTGAAAAACTGTTTTTCAGCCGCCAGAAGAAATTCGCCCGCATGGTGGGGCTCACTTAGCGTTTCCGCTTTTCAGCCCCCCACGCGACGAAGCAACAGAAAAAACCTGCGAGCGGCCACCGTGCTCGCCGCAGGCATGTTCCATCCCGTCTCTTAAATTACGCAACGCAAAAGAGACCAGACACCAACAGTTTCTAATCGCTAGCAGCGTGAGTGAATACTTATTTATCTTCTTCTGAGTTTCTCATAACATTGAACGAGCCAAATTAAAGAATAATCCAGCTCCCTATTTCAATTTATACACGATATTCATTACAGATATTCTTCCCCTCTGCTTTCAATAAAAACGGAACCTCCTGGCACCGCTCGCGTCTGTCTACACAAGACATGGCCCCGCCTAAGGGATGGAGACTTTTACAGTCTCTCTTGGCTCCTTGCCTGCCCCCAGCTTTTTAAGAGAGGAGAAGTCGTCATGACGGATGACACGCATACCCCCGAGCATGATCCGGTGCGCCGCCGCCTTTTTAAGGTTGCTGGCATTGCAGCCGCTGCCGGGGCATCATCCTTGCCATTTTCCACTTCTGCCGCGCCATCCCAGAAAACAGGAGCTTCCATGCCCAATGCCTCCAACACCCCGCTGGAAGACCCGCGCTCCCTGTATCCACATGCACCGTTCAAGGCACAGCCACAGGAATGGCCCGGCCTTGCATCCAAAATGACGCCGCTGCCAGACCACGGGGAAAAGAGCTACAAAGGCAGCGGACGCCTTGCCGGACGCAAAGCACTGATTACAGGCGGAGATTCCGGTCTAGGCCGCGCCGCAGCCATTGCTTACGCACGAGAAGGTGCGGATGTCGCCATCAACTATCTGCCGCAAGAAGAAGCAGACGCCAAAGAAGTGGCAGAACTGGTGCGCAAGGAAGGGCGCAAATTCGTCGCACTGCCCGGGGATCTGCGTCATGAAAAATTCTGTCAGGATCTGGTAAAGCGGGCTGCTGAAGAACTTGGTGGGCTGGATATCTTCGTCAATTGTGCCGGACGCCAACAAACACATGACAGCATTCTGGATGTGACAACCGAAGCGTTCGACTGGACACTCAAAACCAATCTTTACGCGCTGTTCTGGCTCAGCAAAGCGGCCATTCCGCTCATGAAGCCAGGCTCAACCATGATCTTCACTTCCTCCACCAATGCGTACGAGCCCTCAGTTAATATTCTGGACTATTCAATTACAAAGGCAGGCATCTCCAATTTTGCCAAAGGGCTCGCCAAGCAACTGGTTGAAAAAGGTATCAGGGTGAACGCCATAGCACCCGGTCCATTCTGGACGGCCCTTCAGGTCAGTGGTGGCCAGACCATGGAAAATGTCGAGAAATTTGGTGAAACTGTTCCCATGAAGCGCCCGGGCCAGCCAGTAGAACTCGCCCCGGTCTATGTGATGCTGGCATCCAGTGAGAGCAGCTACCTCACTGGCCAGGTTGTGGGGGCAAATGGCGGTGTGGGCCTCCCCTAACCCCGGAAATTGCCCCTTGCACGGATGCAAGCGGCTTTAAAAGTCTGCAAACGCAATCCGGCCGTTTCCTCCACGGGAAGGAAACGGCTTTTATCCTGTTATCCTTGCGCCAAGATTCAAACCTGTTTTGCCGGTTTCAATGACCCCACGCCATCCCCTCTTTACGGGCTGTGCAAAGGGTCACAAAAAAAGCCATCTCCGTTAACAGAGATGGCCTTTTCTTTATCTTTTACGATAAACGGGTTTTCAAAAAATGGTCTTCAAAGTGTTTCCTGACACCATCCTCTGAAAAGAAGCGGCTTTTATCAGCCGCTTCCAGTAAGAACCCTTTAGAACGTCGCGTTCACGCGTCCGTAGTAATAACCACCCGTCATGGGCACCTGAGAGGATGACTGATCATAGATGTAGGCACCAAGGTAGTTCACACTTTGCGGCACGCGCCGGGGGCGGATATTGAACAGGTTGTTACCACCTACTGCCACATGCCAGTTCTTGTTTACCCGATACCCAATTTCCAGATCTGTCAGCCAACGGGGCGAATTTTTGAACTGGTAGAAATCGGTCACACTATATTGCAGCGCCTTTGGACCCCAATCCTGATACTGAAGCATGTTTGTGGTTTCACCGTAACGGGTCTGGCGAATATTCACATCCCAGTTTCCGACCGTGTAGAAGGCATTCAGAATGATCTTGCTACGCGGATAAGCTGTGGTGATGTAACCGATATTCTGGGCGTTCAGCAGTTCCTCCCCATTGGTGCCCAGACCGTTATGATGCAGGCGTGTGCGGTTGAGGTCCAACGCCATGGTTGTTGTCAGGGTGCCATATTTTCCCATACGGAACGTGTAGTCCGCATTGATATCCAGCCCCTGTGTGCGGGTGCTTGCACCGTTGGACAGATAGTAAGCCTGAATATTGTCCAGTGATGCGTCATTCGCGGGAGGCGTAAAGCCCATGGACTGAATGGCCGACACAGCAGAAAGACCACTAACAGTTCCGCCCTGCACAATACGATCACGAATATTAATCTGGTAGACATCCACTTCCACGTGGAAGCCACGAACAGGCTCAACCACAATCCCGCCTGACACGTTGGTTGAACGTTCCGGCTTCAGCCCAGGTGCCCCAAGACTACGCGCCGCTGCAGAGTCAGCCGCCAGCAACCCGGAAGCCCCGTTGGGGGAAACGTTCATGGCGCTGTAGTGCTCTTCAGCCAGCGTGGGGGCGCGGAAACCGGTGCTGATTGTACCGCGCAGGGCAATCCGTTTTGTAATGTCATACCGGGTGGAAACCTTGCCGTTTTCCGTATTGCCTACGTCTGTATAGTGTTCAAACCGCCCTGCAAAATCCAGTTCCCAGTTCTTGAGAAGATGGAAATCACCATCCACATAAGCGGCCCAGATGTTACGATACCACTTGCCCGCGTTCTGCGGGGCCAGACCCGCAAAGCCCTGCGTGCCCCCCAGCGCATAGGAATAGGGATTACCAGCCCAGATTTGATAGGATTCCATACGGTGTTCACCACCAAAGGCCAGCACCACGGGAACCGTATCTGCAATCTTGAAATTACGCCGCAGATCAAGATTGTTTGTCCACTGCGCCATATTGAAGCTTTCAGCCCGTACATCCGTTGGGCTGGTCCCGCATCCGGCAGGAGAAAAATTTGCGCCTGCATTGGGGTCAGTTGAACAGGTGGACTGCAGAACGCCGGTATTAACGGTGTTCTTGTTCCCGATCTTGTTGTAGTCCGCGCCGTAGGTGGAAGAAATGTCCCACTGGAAGCCGAGAAAATGGTCGCCCTTGGCTCCTACAGTTGCGGCGTAATCATTTTCTTCCGCTGTTTCAATCGGTGTAAAACCCCATGGCCAGTAAGGAAGCGCAACGCCACCCCCTACGTTTGGCACACGATAGTTCTGATACGTTTCAGCATGACGGTGCGCATACGTGATGCTGCCATAAAACATCACATTCTGGTTCAGAGGCTTACCCCAGTCCAGGCCAAAGCTTTCCCGCGTTTCCTCCGCTGTGCTCAACACTTTATTGGAAGTAGCAGGAATATGCGCGCCGGTGCTGACATAGGATGCCACATCATGATCAGCCGGTTGTTCCCCTACCAGACGATGATCGCGCACGTTTTTGGGCACCATGTGGTCCGTATGGTACATCTGGCCGGAAAGATGCAGGTAGCCATCATTCCCTAGTTTCATGCCCCCATCGGCATTGAACTGATACTGCCAGCCATCCCCGTTATAAGCATTGGCCCCTGTCTGCGCTGAAACATTCAGGCCATGATCCTGCTTTTTGGTAATGATGTTGATCACACCGGCAATGGCGTCTGACCCATACATGGCCGCCGCGCCATCTTCCAGTACTTCAATATGATCAATCATGTTGGCGGGAATCATGTTGAGATCAACGCCGGTCGTACCAAAGTTCGGGCCGGAAGTGGCTGTAAACGTTGTTGTTGTATGGCGGCGTTTTCCATCCACCAGCACCAGAACCTGGTTGGAGCTCAGCCCCCGCATATGAATGGAGGAAACAAGGGCCGCCGCATCTGTGCCCATGGCTTCCACGTTGACGGACGCATAAGTGCGGGTCAAGGCATCAGCCAGGTTCATCTGGCCAGACCGGCGCAATACCGCGCCGCTTACCACTTTAACCGGGCTCATGCTCTGCCGTGCATGACGATTTTCCGAGTGTGTGCCAGTAACAATCACATTTTCACCGGAATCCGCCACACGATGGCTTGGACGTGGAAGAGAGCGGGCCGGTACAGCAGGCCGGGTAGCGGTTGCCGCACCGGCTGTATGGGGGAGATCGCGTACTGTCGCTTTTTTGTGGGGAGATTTATGCTGGGTGCCCTGGGGCACGGTAGCAGCAAACGCCTGTGATGCCATTCCCAACATGGGAACTGCCAGAATAGTAGCAGAAAATAATATTTTCCGGGATGTCATGTGCCGCCAATCCCTACTGCATTTGAGTGTGTTGCCCACTCATGGGATATCAGCCACGTGTTTTTTGCAATTCCAAAGTTACGATCCCGTATCTGTTTGGAAGATTTGTTGTCTTTTTGCAACATACTCTCTGTTACAACAAATCTTCTACAGAGAGGAACCTTCTTGTCCTTCATGTTTCACAAAAACGGACAGAACAGTCTTCCTGTGGCAATAGCCCTCGCCCAAGCTGCTCAGTCTCTCTCATTCGCCTTGAAACGTTTTGGGGAAGAAAGGACGGGACACACCCGCAACCACCCTGGCTGGCATATGCCGCAAACAGCCGTTTTTGCTTTGTCCAGCCTAAATCGAAGCCGTCATGCAGTAGGACGGACTCTCTCCGAGTCCGTCGTTACAGTTTCAGAGCGTGTTGCAGTTCTGCTCAAATGGTTTGCCTGCAAAGCGATCCTTGATCCAGACAATTTGATCCTGAGTGGAATTGATCATGGTCGGATCATGATCTAGGCCGGGATAGAGGTGAAAGAACAGCTTGATGCCATTTTTACAGGCTTTCTGAGCCGTTTTTTTCACACCGCCGGGTGGCACGGACACATCTCCTCCTCCCGTCAGCACCATCAGCGGACCTTTTACCGGCTTATCGCCAATAATATCTTCCTTCAGCATGGCCTGAACCGCAGGTACTTTGGTCCAGTTCGGTTTCATGATCTGTGCGCTGGTTTTGCCCAGATACGCCGCATACCCCGTAAACCAGCACCCCTTGGTGGCAATCAACGGGTAATGTTCATAGCCTTCCTTGGTCAGGACACTCTTTACATCAAAGTCCGGATAACGGGCCTTCAGGCCATATGCCACCATAGGGAAGTAAAACGGAGCACCCACTTCTTCTGGCTTGGGGTCAATAAAATCAAGCATATCCACTGTACCAGACACAGAAACCGTACCCAGATAATCCGGGTTGTTCATCTGCTGCTCCATTTCCCCCACACTCCAGGATGCCATACCGCCCTGTGAATGGCCATCGGCCACCCACTGCTTGCTCAGCACGCTCGGCAGCGCGGCGTGAGCAGCGGCCACGGAATAAATGACATCATACCCCTGAGCCAGCTTGTTCATATACTGGTGTGCGCCGGGCGTGCCTTGCCCATGATAGTCCGTCGCCACAACAGCCAGCCCCGCTTTGGGAAATTCAAACAACCCTTCATCCCCGTAATAGAGATCTTTCATCAGAGAAGGCGCGCAAGGTTGCGCCACACCGCTGGTGCCGTGGGCCCACGCCACCACAGGCCATCCACCAGCAGGCGCTGGCCCCGCAGGCAACAGCACGAAACCAGATGTCACAACATCATGCCGTTCCGCATCCAGAGAGTGGTACAGAATACGCCATACCGTCATCCCCGCCGGGATGGCATAATCCGTGACCTTTTCCGCCCGGATCAGTCCACCGGGCCATGTGGGCGCATCAGCCGATGGAGCATCTGTATAGAAAGGCGTAATGGGAAGCGCCTGTGCTGCCTCCAGCTTCAAGCCCTCGGGGATGGTTTTGGGGAGGTCAGCCTGAGCAAAGGCAGCCTGCGACACACCACATGCCATAGCAGCCACACCCGCCCCGGCCAGAAGCACCTTACGCACCGCACCATTTTTGGGTACCGCCGCCTTTTTCAGACACTGCGCCAGAAGGTTACGTTTTTCAGAAAGAATTTCGGGGTGAGTGAAGGACATAACCTACGCCATTTCTGTTTCGAGAACGCTATAAAACCATGACTGACCGCAAAAATCAGCCAGGGCTTGCATTTAATTAAACAGGAAGCGGATTTTCCCTCCGCTTCCTGCCCTCGCCGATCAGCGGTTATACGTCAACAAGACGCCAGCATAACGCGGCCGCATGGTAGAGTTCAGTTGCAGCAGAGACCCCTGTACCTCGTTTGAACTTGTGACCATGGGGTGCAGATTGGGCAGATTATTCACATAGAAAGACAGGTTCATATTATTATTGAACCGGGCCCCCACACGCAGGGTCAGGTAATGCTGGGCCTGTGTCAGGTAATAGCCCGAATTGTACATCAGTGTTTCTGAATCCCGAATGGGTGTGGTGCCACTGGGGCGGCTGATATACTGGTAATCCGTCCGCACATACAATTGTCCATGACCAATGGAGATGATGTTCTTGGGAATATTGTACTGAACCCCAAGGCTATAGGTCCAACCCGGTGAGCCCAGTGTATCGCCTTTACGGGCAAGCAGGCCGTTCTGGTTGGTGCCCACATACGCATTTTTGGTATAATGCGCATCTGTATAGCCAAGCGTGGTATCGATCGAGAGGCCATCAAACGGATACAATGTGGCCTGAAGATCAAACCCTTTGCTAACCGCTTCGCCCAGATTAGTCGTGTACTGCACGCCGCATCCCGGCAGATAGGCATTCTGCTGAATGTTGGACCAGTTGATGTAATACAGGCTTCCTGAAATTTGCAGACGATTATGGAAAAACTGGTTCTTTGACCCAACTTCCCAGCTTTTTACCGTGTCTGATTTGTATTTGCTGGGTGCCGAGGTCATGCCAAAATTATTCAGATCATTCTGGCACAAAAGCTGTGGCACGGGCGCGTTGGCACCGCCCACACGCCACCCTTTGCCCCAGCCCGCATACACCATGGAGTGGCGGTCAATCTGGTAACTCAAGGTAAATTTGGGGGTCACCGGGTTTTCGGTAATCTGGCCACTGGCTGTTGTGCGGTCACCATTATGGCTGCCATCAGCAAAGTTGTGGAAGTGATAATTGGCATTGGCATACCGCACACCTGCATCAAACTTCAGCCCTTTGATAATTTCCACCGTCGCGTTGGCAAAAACGGCAACCTGCTCATCCGTGGCGCGTGTCTGGTTGATGTAGGCGTTCTGCCCTGCATTGGGCCAGCCGCCCCAGAAATCGGAAGCAGACATATCAAACAACGCCTGTGTCAAAGCGTTTGCGTTGGGTTCCTGCAATTGCTCGGAACTCATCTGCTTGTCGTTCTGATAGTATACACCGGCCACCCACATCAGGCGGTTAGCCACCGGATTGCGGGACTGCACACGAAATTCCTCGGTAAAATTACGCTGCTGGTTCAACACGCGTGAGGGACCATAATAATATGGCGTGTTGGGGTTGATCCCTTGCTGGGTCAGCAAGGGATAGTACGGGCTGCTGCCATCCAGAAATTCATTATAATAGGAAAGCTGATAAAGCGTGCCGTTATAGCCCGTAATATTGTTACGGTGCAGATAGGCCGTGTTCGAAATCAGCGAGACATTCCCGATATCATATTTGATATTCAAAGACGGCAGATAAAAACGGTCCGTGTTCTGCTGGTATTCGGGCGAATTGGTACGGTATTCACTTTTGCCAGGATTGGAAAGACCCGCAAAATAGGTATCACTATCCCCCACCAGACGCTGTTGATACATGATGGACGGCGTAATGCTCAGGTTTTCAATCGGTTTGACCAGAACAGAACCACGAAACACGTTTACATCATCATTATTGGTGTTTTTGTCTGTCTTTTTCCCGGTTCGGTAATCAAGGTGATCGATATAACCGCCCTGCCCCTGCCGTTCCGCACTGACGCGAAACGCCAGCTTGTCCTTGATGATCGGCCCGCCAAGCGCCACACCCAGATCATATGTCGGCGCGCCATACTGTGATGCTGAGACATCCGCACGGGCATAGGATGTATATTTATGCAGGTTCGGTGCAGGCGTGATGTAACGCACAGCTCCGCCTTCTGCACCGGCCCCAAACAGGGTACCCTGCGGGCCGCGCAACACTTCCACCCGTTCCATATCAAACAGTTGCGGCACCGTGTTTTCCGCACTGAAACCCAGATTACGGATCTGGATGGGTGTATCATCCAGATAAATTCCCGTGGTAGCTGACCCTGCACTGGATGCCAGACCACGCACAACCGGCGTTTTGGATGTGGGGTCAAATGTCAGGCCCGGCGTAAAGCGGAGCACATCCTGAATGGTTTTGGCGCCCTTCATATCCAGATACGCCTGATTATACGCGGCAACACTGACCGGCACACGCATGATGGAAGTTGCGCGACGGGTGGACGTTACCGTCACCGCTTCCATGGCCCCTGCTGCGGCTTCCGCCTTGGGCTTCTTATGTGGCTGAGAAACCTGCCGTATGGAGGCTTCCTGTTTCCCCGGTGCCTGAGCAGCATGCAGTTTGCCTGATGAACGTTTTTCCACGCTCTCCCCTGCTGCAAAAGCCGCGCCTGCATAGCCCGACACACAGGCCCAAACAGAAAAAGCCCCGACCAATGCAGTAGAATACGAACGGACAGAACACAAAGAACGTTTACGGCACACAAGGGGCGAATAAAGGAAAACAGGTCTTTTGCTCACGTGTGTCTCTTATCATTTAAGGGCAAGGGGAAAGCGGCGTTCACAACATCAGGCCGAAGGGGCAGAGCACTTAATTTTATATCCAGTCTCTGTCCAGACATCTGTTGGCGCATAAGGCCCTGTTTCCTGACGGGAACAACACCAGTATTAAAAACAAGATAAAACCGAGTTCAAAAATATGATGCCTATAGCATCAGAAAAAAATTTCATGACCGTTCCAGAAGGACGGATGTTACTTATCCGCAACAGTGTTGCATTTTTTTACGCTAGTGCTGGAAGAAGAAAAAAGACGTTAGCTGGTCATGATCCTGCATCGTTTTAACACCCCATCTGACAGGCCCTTCTATCGCTAGAAAAATACCGGGCCGTCCCGCAATGTCTTTCTGGTGTTTTCTCAGAACTTTAACAAATCCACCCTGTCATAAAGAATGCCCGTTCATAAGCGGCCTGCATTTGACGTCTTTAAACAGAGGGGTAAGGTGGCGTCTTCCTGAACGTTACACGGAATGACGATTTTTCATGTTCAGTCACATCATGTTGGGCAGCAACGACATTGCCCGCTCCAAAAAATTCTACGATGCAACGCTGGGTGTTCTGGGCTGTGAGCCCGCAACCCCTAACGCCAAAGGCCGCCTGACCTATACGCATGACGGCGAACGCCTGGTGATCACCACGCCGCTGGATGGCCAACCCGCCACGGCAGCCAATGGCGGCACAATCGGCTTTGCCATGACCAGCGCAGAGCAGGTTGAAGCCTGGCATAAGGCAGGTGTGGAAAATGGCGGAAAAACCATCGAAAATCCGCCCGGAGTGCGCCACACGGCAATGGGAGACTTGTATCTGGCCTATCTGCGGGACCCAGACGGCAACAAACTGTGCGCCATGTATAAAATGCCGAGCGCCTGAGGCGCATCCTTATAGAGAGGAAACTTCCTTACACTTCTTCTTCAATATCCGCCTGAGCAACCATAATGGCATGGTGGTTCAGGCGGGATGCCAGAACATGCCCCACAGACGCGGCCCCTACGCACAAGAAAACTGACAGCCCTATAGTCAGCAGAGCCCGCCCCCAGGCCCCGATACGCAGCAGATCAAGCGTTTGCAGGCTGAAGGACGAAAAGGTGGTGTAACCACCGCACAGGCCGATCATGACAAACAGCCGCATGTTTTCAGAAACAGGATAACGCCCGCCAGCCAGTGTCAACGTTCCAAAAAATGCGATGATGAAAGACCCCACCATATTCACGGCGAGTATGGTACCCCATGGCATCATCCGGCTGTATGGGCCAGTCAGCACGGACACAACATACCGCGCCAGTGTGCCCAACGCACCGCCCAGCATAACAATAAGACAGGTATAAAAAGACATCACACCCGACCCTCTTTCTTGCGGCGGGCCATGTCTCTCCCGCCGTTATGGCGATAGACGCAGCCCAAGGCCCCGGCTTCCACCACGGTTATAACGGCAGGAGTCATCAGCCCCGAGCGGGCGGTTATAAGGGGGAACCCCATCCCCTGTGCCGCGCCTTATAGGGCAGAGAAAGCAAGTGCTCAAGCAAACACGCACCAGAAAATCTTCGTCCTCCGCACTGCCCTGCTGCCTGCTTGTACCGTCACATAAAAGGCTGCTCGGCCGCCCATCCCGCCAGAACAGTCCTGCCGCAGTCAAAAAACATGTAAAAACAAACTCCTTTTACTTTATGTGTTTTGGAGGTATTGGCCCTCCCCTGCGCAGCGCGTCACCATAAAGGGACGAGCCAGACATCCTGCCTCTTTGGCACCACTGATACGGCTTTTACGGTAATGGACCCCAAAACCCTTTTCTCCGGCATGGCGCTGGCCTTTGGGGCTTACGCCTCCTTCGCTATCAGCGATGCCTTCTCCAAACTTCTGGCGGGCCAATTAAATCCGTTTGAAGTTGCGTTTTCCGGCGGTGTCTTCGGATTTCTGATTCTTCCCTTTCTTCGCAAGCCGCATGAATCCTATCTGGATATCTTCCGTCCACAACAGCGGGCCATGTGGGTGTTACGCGCCTTCTGTGTTTTTCTGGCTACAGCCGCCAGCGTGGAAGCCTTCATGCTGCTTCCCATGCCAGAAGCACTTTCGCTCATGTTTCTGATGCCCCTGTTTGTCACCATTCTTTCTGTTGTGTTGCTGAAAGAAAAAGTAACGGCCTGGGCGTGGCTGGCAGTTGTGCTGGGATTTGTAGGCGTGCTGATTGTGCTTCGGCCGGGTGTACGCGCGCTTCATCTGGGTCACCTGTGCGCACTGGTGGCAGCATTTGCCAACGCAGGTAGCGTGATTGCCTACCGCCTTGCCAGCAAGGAAACCGTTCGGCTTTCCCTCTTTGGCTCCAGCCTGATCGGGCCGTTGATTGGTAATGCTCTGCTTATGGGGCTACACGCTACCTGGCCCCCAACCGTTAGCTCCTGGGTGTATCTGTTTGGGTATGGTTTTCTGGCAGCGCTCGGTCAGCTTCTTATGATGCTCGCCACAGCACGCGCGCCCGCCAACCGCGTCGCTCTGCCCCAGTACAGCCAGATGGTCTGGGGGGTCGTGCTCAGTTATGTGGTGTTTCATCAGCCGCTGGATAGCTGGACTTTTGTGGGGATTATCGTGCTCACGTTCTCCGGTATGCTCAACTGGGTGCGTCAGCGTATCCGGTACGAACGCATGGCCTTAAAAGAACGACTGGAACGGCAAAAAGCCAAAAAGGCAGCCAAACTGGCGGCAAAGCAGGCAAGCAAACAAGCTGCTGCCGCCTCCAAACCCTGAGCCCCTCCCTCACTACAGAGGGAGCATATACTGCGTCCTCCCCTTATGGAGCAATTTGACTCCCACAGTATTTTCCTGCAGGCTCTTGGTCATGGCAACGCTCACACACAACAGTGGACTGTATTATTCACCGCGCACATAGCGGTGAATGTTGTCTATTATTGGTCAACCGCCGCCCTGCCAGCGGTTGACGATGTTTCTCGAACACCCTTGGCTGTTGTCGGCACGCTAAGGAATGTTCGTTTATGAGACACTCTCTTCCCTTGCCCCATGATGAACCACCATCCGTTGGCCTCATCGGCTTTGGTGCCTTCGGGCAATTAGTCGCGCGCCATATTGCCCCGTATGCGCCGGTCTTCGCTCATGATAGTCGAAACTCGCTTGAAGACACCGCACAGGCACTTGGCGTCCAACTGACTGACCTAAGAACTGTTGCCCGGTGTCGGATTATCATTCTAGCCGTTCCTGTTCAGGCAATGGCTGATGTGCTTGAAAGCATTGCCCCCTTACTCAGGTCCGATGCGCTGGTAATTGATGTTGGTTCCGTAAAGGTCAAACCAGTAGAGATAATGGTCAGTCTGTTGCCATCCACTGTCAGCATTATTGGCACGCATCCCTTGTTCGGCCCACAGAGTGCTGGCCAGACAACAGCAGGTTTGAAAATCGTACTGTGCCCTGCACGCGGCCCCTATCACACAGTAGCGGCCTTTTTGCGCAAGACTCTCCGGCTGAACGTTATTATCTGCACGCCAGAATACCATGATCAGAACATGGCCGTTACGCAGGCGCTTACACATTGGCTGGCTCAAGGCCTGAAAACACTTGAACCTTTCTCCCCCCACCTGACAACACGCAGTTTCGATCTGCTCCGAGACGCCATGAAAATGGTAGAAAAAGATGCTCCCCAGGTCTTTGAAGCCATAGAATGCCTCAATCCTTACGCCTCTTCTATGCGCAAGCAGTATCTTGGCCTACTGAGTACTCTGGACAAAAAACTGGATACGCTCACCCCCGCCTAAGCCGCGCAACCGCTCCTTCTCTGCCTTGCCCTACACAGCCGCTTAACAGCGTGGCCAAAGGATTTGTACGCCTCTTTCGCGCCTGCAACCCGGCACCGCAGGATGCCATGCCGGGTTTATTATCGCCCTTAACCAGCCATGGTCCGATCAACAGCCAGCCCGGCTGAAGCCTGACAGGTTGGCATCATTTCAACCATATTGATATTCACATGCGGCGGCAGTTTCAGCACCCAGGCCACCGTTTCTGCAATGTCTTCCGGCAGAAGAGGCTGCGTCTTATCATACACTGCTGCCGCTTTCTGGCTGTCACCCAGCCGCACCTGACTGAACTCGCTCCCTCCACACAGGCCAGGGGCAATATTGGTTGCCCGCACCTGTTTGCCCAACAGATCACTGCGCAGATTCCGCATGAATTGATCCACAAACGCCTTGGTGGCCCCATACACATTGGCCCCCGGATAAGGATAGATACCCGCCGTACTGCCCAGAGAGACCACATGGCCTGCGTTGCGTTCCACCATGCCGGGCAGCAAGGCACGGGTAATTTCAACCAACCCGGTCACGTTGGTCGCAATCATCTGCTCCCAGTCAGAAAGATTGGTCTCCCATGCTTTTTCAAGCCCCAGAGCCAATCCGGCATTATTCACCAAAACATCCACCTGCTGCCATTCAGCAGGCAGACTGCCCGGCAGAGCTTTCACCGCATCCAGATCGGTCATGTCCAGCTTGAAAGGCAGCAGGTTTTCGCCTGCCTCCCTGGCTAAAGCCTCCAACCGTTCCTGCCGGCGGCCGGTCGCAATAACCCGAAATCCTTCCTTTACCAGCCGCAATGCAATGGCATGACCAAAACCGGCCGTAGCTCCGGTAACCAGAACCGTTTTAAGCGGATGCGCCATGAATGATCTCCTCTGAGTGAACGTCATGCATCACCTTAGCATTGGAGCCGCATGCCGCAATCACCCCCTCATTTTCAGGCCGAACTCTGAACAGAGGCGCTTACCGGGCGGACATCCAGCAGAAATGGCCAAAGCTGGAAGAGGCGTTCACCCGAAAACGGTCACCCATGAAGTCTGAGAGGCCGATAGACCTGCGCGTTTCCAGCCCAAGCTTTTACGCTTTCTCCGCAACATGGGCTGAACATGGCGGCACAGCCAGCGCCAGAACGGCATCCAAATCCACATACATTTCCATATGAGCAGCCAATGCATCCAGAGCCTGCTCTATGGCTGCGTCATGATGATCCGGCACGCTGCCCCCGCTTCTTCCACGACCAATTTCATACCACTGGCCACCGGGCGCAAAATCCGCTCCACCAGAACGGGCCAACAACGCAAGGCGTGCAGCACGGTTTGCAAACACGCCATGCAGATAAGTGCCGTATATCTGCCCGCTTGCTGAAACTGCCCCTTCCGGCTGTGTTTTCAGGCGCAATAAAGGCCGCTCTCTGCCCACGCCAAACGTCCGCCCCATATGCATTTCATAACCGGAGACAGCTGTATGTGTGCCTTCAATAAAGCCGCTTGTTTCTTCAAGATTTTTTTCATGGCTCAAGACGGTTTCCACGTCCAGAAGCCCAAGGCCTGCCACAGATCCGGGTTCTCCTTCCGTGCCAGAAGGATCAGCAATCGTCCGCCCGAGCATCTGATACCCGCCACACACACCCATGACATGACCTCCCCGCGCAACGTGAGATAAAATATCCTTATCCCATTCTTCCGCGCGCAAAACAGCCAGATCGGCTATAGTTCCTTTTGATCCTGGCAAGAGCACCAGATCGCATTCGGGCAGGCGTTGCCCCCGTTTTACGGGCAAAAGTGTGACACCCGGTTCCGAGCGAAGAGGATCAAGATCATCAAAATTGGCAATTAGCGGCAGAAGAGGCACCGCAATGCGAAGAAGAGGGGCAGGACGCCCCCTCCCGTTACCATCAACCTGCGCCCCATCTGAAGCAACGGAGGCCAGATTAACCATCAGATCAGCTGCATCTTCGGCGGGCAGAGTTCTCACGGCAGGAAGATCAGGCACCAACCCAAGAGGAGCCCAGCCTGTCCGCTGGGCTATAAAATCCATACCATCATGAAACAGCGTGATATCACCACGCATTCTGTTGACAATAAACCCTTTTATTCTGGCAGCATCTTCTGGGGCGAGCACAACCTGAGTGCCAACCAGACTGGCAATAACACCACCACGGTCTATATCTCCTACCAGCACAACCGGCGCATTGACCGCCTGAGCAAAACCCATATTGGCGATATCCCGCGCCCGCAGATTAATTTCTGAAGCTGAGCCTGCCCCCTCCACCACTATCAGGTCCGCACGCGCCGCCAATCTGTAAAAACTCTCCAATACCGCAGGAAGAAGTTTTCCTTTCTGTTTCTGATACGCGCGTGCGGCAACCGTATCCTGCCTGCGCCCCTGCACAATAAGTTGCGCCCCCGTCTCACCCTGCGGCTTGAGCAGAACGGGGTTCATGTCCACATCTGGCAACACCCCACACGCTCGCGCCTGCAACGCCTGCGCCCGCCCAATCTCTCCCCCATTGGGCGTAACTGCCGCATTGTTGGACATATTCTGAGGTTTGAAGGGAAGAACCTTTAATCCACGCCGCGTAAACGCCCGCGCCAACCCGGCCACTAAGGTTGATTTTCCAACGCTTGAGCCCGTGCCCTGCACCATAAGAACGCGTGCTGTCAAAACTCCACGCCCTGCTGCGCTTTCACCCCATTTTTAAAGTGATGTTTCACTGCCCCCATTTCTGTTACCAGATCAGCAGCCTCCATCAGGTCTGGTTTTGCATTCCGCCCTGTCACCACCACATGCTGGCCGGGCACGCGCGCTGCAATATCTGCCAAAACCTGCTTTATGGGCAAATAATCATACCGGAGCGCCACATTCAGTTCATCCAGCACCACAAGCGCCACATCGGGCCGTGCAAACGCCTGTCTGGCTACGGCCCATGCGCGCTCACACGCGGCAATATCCCGGTTCCGATCCTGTGTTTCCCACGTAAATCCTTCGCCCAAGGCATGCCATTCCACCAGATCATCAAACCGCTCCAAGGCGCGACGTTCACCTGTATCCCATGCCCCTTTAATGAACTGCACCACCACTACATGCTGGCCATAGCCTAATGTTCTCAGCACCATTCCAAATGCAGCGGTTGATTTCCCTTTGCCCGGCCCGGTGTTGACCATCAATAATCCCTTTTCTATGGATTTTGAGGCCACTTCCTGATCCTGCATTTTCTTGCGTTTCTGCATTTTCTCACGATGGCGCGCCTGTGCAGCTTGCTCTTGTTCAATCGGTTGATCTGGCATGAGTTTTTATGGTCTCTTTTGTCTTATCTGTATTTTTCATAGAATCTCTCTGGCAGAAGCCTTAAAAATCTGTGAGATTTCTGTCAGGAGCACAGAACGGGAAGAGGCTTCCGGATATCATAACTCCCCATCATGCCATACTATCCACAATGGCACCGTCTTGATCCGTCTCCTGCCACTGCCCCCTCATACCCTTTTATTCTGCTGCACAACTGGCTTCCGCCAAAAGTTCCTGCTGGTGCGCCACCATAAACAGGCGCGCAGACCCCTGCGGCATGGACGGAGCCAGCAGTTCCGGCTGTTTTCCTTCCGCCAATGCGCTAAGCACGCGCAGCGGACCACCATGAGACAGAACACAGGCGGGCACACCAGCTTGCTTGATATCCTGCCAGAAAGCGCGGGCACGCTGACTAAGCGCCATGCCACTTTCCCCGCCCGGCGGGGCAAAGCGGGCGGGATCTGCCGCCCATTCATCCAGTTGAGCGCGGCTGATTTCCTGCCAGTTCATACCCTCCCAGTAGCCGAAATTCAGTTCGGCCAAACGCTCATCAATTTTCAGTTCCATACCTGTGGCGGTGGCCAGTTTCTGCGCCATCTCCCGGCAGCGCATGGCGGGCGAACTGTATATTATGCGGCATACTGCCCCCTGTGCCAGCACAGCCAACCCTGAGGCAAGCCCTTCCCACCCGGGCCGGAGGGCAACATCCTGCCGTCCGTAACATACCCCTTCCGGCAACAGGACCGGAGCATGCCGAACCAATAAAACAGGGAAAGACTGCGCCATTCTTCTCTCCTTGGGCTTTCGGCCCATCTCATTCAACCGCTGCCCATACTCTGGCGTAGAGTTATCTTACGGCCCCATACAACAGGATCATACCCGTTCAGCGCCTGCTTTTTTGGCAAAGCGGATATGAGGCAGAAAGGCGGAACCACACGTAACTGTGTCCTCCCCTTTTCAAAAGGGAGGAGGGTCTTACCCTTTCGGGAAAGCCGCGCTCGCTATTCGGAACCGTATGCTGGCACCTACCGCATATTAAGAGACTATGCCGCACACCATGCCCTCCCATGCTTCTTCCATCCTTAGACCGCTCTATCATATTGTATGGAGGGACGTTCTCAGCAAGTCTCATGTAACAGCCACAACGTTGGGGGAAGGCTTTTCTCTCGGCCCGATATACTCCGCTCACATTTCAGCGTACGGATTAACCCGCATCCACCAACGCTGCCCGCAGCACAGCTTCCTTCAATCCTTTCTGACCGATCATGACAATACGTCCCATCCGATCGGCCCCTGCGGCTAAAGAACGGTCAAACTCGTGCCGAAAGCGCGTGCCGACCCCTTGCACGGCCAACCGTTTGGATTGCCCCTGCACCGCCGCATAGCCTTTTGTGCGCAGCACATCATATTTACGGGCCACGGCCTGCAAAAGTGTCAAAAACCCCTCCACACTGGATTGCTCTGGCACCTTGATCACAAACCTTTCAAAATCGTCATGTGCAAATACGTGGCCATCTCCCTCTGAAAAAGCAGAGTATGCGCCGGGATCAGCCTTCGCATCTGCGCCCACACCCAGCAGGATGGCAGGATCTACTTTCCCCTCGCTCGCGCGCAATATTCTGGCAGCCGGAGGCGCAACCTGCCTGATGGCTTTTTCCACCGTATCTATCCCGGCCGCATCCAACAGATCCGTTTTGTTCAGCACAATCAGATCTGCCGCACTTAATTGGTCTTCAAAAATAGCCACCACAGGATCATCATGATGGAAGGCTTTTGCGGCGACTGTCGCCCTGCTCTCCTTGGCGGGTCTGTCTCCAAAACGACCAGACGCCACGGCAAACGCATCCAATACAGTTATGACTCCATCAACCGTGACGCGATTACGCACGGTAGGCGAACCAAAAGCCTTCAGAAGTGGTCTCGGCAAAGCCAGACCCGATGTTTCAATCACAACATGTTCAGGAGGGTGCTCAAGATCCAAAAGGGCTTCCAGAATGGGAAGGAAATCCTCTCGCACAGTACAACACAGGCAGCCGTTGGGAAGTTCTACAATCTCTTCCCCACAACATCCCTCCATGCCGCATTTGTGCAGGAAATCCGTCTCACTGCCGATTGCCCCATCAGCCTGCACCACAATCGCTACCCGATGTCCCCGTACATTCTGAAGAATATGACGCATCAGGGTTGTTTTTCCTGCCCCCAAGAAGCCTGTAATCAGAGAGACAGGAACCCGTTTGGCAGATGCAGCACTCATGGTTTTGTCCTGCTCATTGGTTCAGAAGGATAATAGCGGGACCGCCCATTTCACATCCACGCCACAAGAAAAGCTAACGCCTACCTGCAATCACAAGAGACATAACGACCAACCCGCAGTTTCTCCACAGTGAACGTGCGAGATTGCATAAGGTTTACCGGGGATAAGGGGTTATTTCCGTCCTTAGGTAGAGGCGCGCTCATCACACGGTTGGGGGTTAGTGTCCTTTCCAAGTAGAAACGGCTCCTCTCACACACCCCCTTCTCACCATAGGGAAGAAAAAACGATTACCCCAACCAGAGCAGTTATCCCCTTAACGTTCTGACGGCAGCAATAGAATTGCGGAATGTTTTAGACCCGCACATTCAGAAAATAAGAAAGAAAAACCAAAACTGCAAAGTGGAAATCACGTTCAAGGTAATTCTGTAAATTCCGCTTCATAAAAACTATTTCTTATAGCGTTCTTTTCATAAAACTCTTTTTAACAGGATAATATTTTTTTTAAAAGATTATTGCATAAGTCCAATTCTATCTTGCGCGGAATTCCACTGATTCCAGCAAGGAAGGAAACGCATGAACGCCATCGTCGTGACGGCGCTGAAGCGACCTTATACATTTGTCGTCCTCTCGCTGCTTATTCTCGCTTTTGGCGTACTGTCCCTTTTTCAGGCGCCGACTGATGTGTTTCCCAATATCCGGATTCCCGTTGTGTCCGTGGTATGGACTTACGGCGGGATGCTGCCTGAAGAGTTTGCTGGCCGTATCACCTACAATTATGAACTGGCCGTAACCTCCACAGTGGAGGGCATAGAACATATGGAAAGCAGCTCCTATTACGGCAGGAGCATTGTCAACATCTACTTCCAGCCAGGCACGGATATTGGTGAAGCTGAGGCGGAAGTAACCGCCATTTCTCAGACTGTTATCAAACAGCTTCCTGATAACATACCTGCCCCCATGGTCATGCGGCTGGAAGCATCTTCCGTGCCTGTGCTGGCGCTTCAGATCACCTCTGAAAAACAGACACCGTCTGATCTGTATAAAATTGCCATGACACGCATCCGCCCCATTCTGGTAACCGTGCCAGGGGCCGTTCTGCCACATCCTTATGGTGGCATGGACAGTTTTATCATGGTGGCGCTTAACCAGAAGCAGCTACAGGCCCATCATCTATCCGCCATGGATGTGCAGAACGCCTTGCGTAAGCAGAATATTGTTCTGCCCGCCGGGGATCAGAAAATTGCCACGACGGACTGGATGGTGCAGACCAACGCCACCCCGCGCTCCATGAAGGAACTGGGAGACATTCCCGTAAAACGCGTGGGAAATGCGGTTATTTACGTGCATGATGTTGCACAGGTTTACCGTGGCGGGCACCCACAGACAAACCTTGTTCTGGTCAAAGGCCGGCAGGGGGTGGAAGTAGTGGTCATGAAAAGTGGTGATGCTTCCACGCTGGATGTCGTGGCACGCACCAAGGAACTCCTCCCGCGCATTCAGAAACTTGTTCCGCCAGACGTGCATATTTCCATATTGAGTGATGCCTCGATTTTCGTGAAAGACGCCATTCAGGATGTGGTAAGGGAAATGGCGACCGCAGCAGTTCTGACCGGCCTTGTCGTGCTTCTGTTTTTGGGTTCGTGGCGGTCCACGCTCATTATCGCAACATCCATACCGCTGGCTATTCTGACCGCCATTATCTGCCTTCTGATGGCTGGTCAGACCATCAACGTCATGACTCTGGGCGGCCTGGCTCTGGCCGTGGGGATTCTGGTGGATGATGCCACGGTGATGATCGAAAACATTGATACGCACCTTGAAGAAGGGAAAGAACTGGAACCTGCCATTATTGATGCAGCCAACCAGATTGTTATTCCCACGCTGGTCTCAACCCTGTGTATCTGCATTGTGTGGACACCCCTTTTCCGCCTGAGTGGCGTGGCAGGGTGGCTGTTCATGCCCATGGCGGAAGCCATTGTTTTCGCCATGCTTGCCTCCTTCATTCTCTCCCGCACTCTGGTGCCAACCATGGCCAAATATCTTCTGGCCGGACAGGTGCATCCGGGCTTGCATAGTGATGAACATCTGGCGTTACCGAAAGGTGTTCTGGGGCGTTTCCAGAACAAATTCGAACATGGATTTCATAATTTCCGCATAAGTTACGGGAGACTTCTGGAACGGATTATTGTGCGGCGCGGCTTGTTTGCAGCCTGTTTTCTGGGCGCATCCGTGCTCTCTCTGGGCCTGTTCCTTATGGCGGGACAGGATTTCTTTCCCGAAGTCAAATCCGGCACGATGCAGATGCACATGCGCACACCGCTGGGTATGCGCATTGAAACAACCGGGCGCATCGTGGCTCTGGTGGATGACAGGATTGAGCAGATTCTGCCAGGAAAAGTCTCGGGTATTATCAATAACTGTGGCTTGCCGGAAGGCCCGCATAATCAGGCATTTATTCCTACTCCATCCATTGGCACGCAGGATTGTGACCTCACCATCTCCCTCAAGAATGAAACGTCGCCTGTCTGGAATTATCGCAAACTGCTGCGTACGGATCTTTCTTCCAGATTTCCAGGCTCTGTCTTCACCTTTCAGCCCGCTGACCTGACTGAAAAGATTCTGAATTTTGGGTCTCCTGCTCCCATTGATATTCAGGTCTCTGGCCCGGATATTCGTGACAATTACCAATACGCACGTCTGTTGGTAAACAAACTGCGTGCCATTCCCGGCGCGGTGGATGTGGTTGTTCAGCAAACCATGAAAACGCCCACGTTGTTTGTGCAGGGCAACCGCACCTTCGGACAGGCGACTGGCATGACGGAAGCTGACATTGCCAATAATGAACTGATGACTCTTTCAGGCAGCCAGACGGTTGATCCGCAATACTGGCTGGACCCCAAAAGCGGCATTACCTTCCCACTGAATGTCTATGTCTCGCAAGACCAGCTCACGCACTACAATGATCTGCTGACCATTCCGGTTGATAAAGGAGATAATGACCCCAAGGGCACAGACATGCAGCTTCTTGGCAGCATCAGCACCGTAACGCCAACCGGCACACCGGGGCAGGTTTCACACTATAATTCCATGCCGGAAATTGATGTGTATGTTTCAACAGAAGGCACTGACCTTGGCTCCGTTCTGGCCCGTGTGAAGAAAACTGTTGCTGACAGCAAGGCTGATCTTCCCTCAACCGCTGCTGTGGATATCCGTGGCCAGGCCGTTACCATGCATGGCGCCTATGTGGAACTGATAGCCGGATTAGTGGTCTCCATTGTGCTGATCTACATGCTGATTGTGATCAATTTTCAGTCCTGGCTTGATCCTTTCATCATTATCTCCGCACTTCCTGGTGCCCTTGCTGGCATTGCCTGGAGCCTGTTCCTGACCCAGACCCGTCTTTCCGTTCCGGCGCTGACAGGGGCCATCATGTGCATGGGCACGGCCACCGCCAACTCCATTCTGGTGGTCTCTTTTGCCAAGGAACGTCTGGCCCTGCATGGCAACGCACTTTCTGCCGCCGTAGAAGCTGGTTTTGGCCGCATCCGTCCTGTGATCATGACCGCATCCGCCATGGTGATTGGCATGGTGCCCATGGCTACCAGCAATTCACAAAATGCACCTTTGGGCAAAGCGGTGATTGGTGGACTTATTTTTGCAACAGTCTCCACTCTGCTGTTTGTTCCTTGTGTTTACGCAATTTTTCACAATACCTCTCACACCAAACCCCGCCGCCCGACAGATATGGGCCACGAGAACGGGAAGGAGGCTGCATAATGTCCACCCTTACCAAAAAACGTCTTTTTGTCGGCGCCCTGCTCTGCACTCTGGTTGCGTATGTTGGCTATCTGGAAATCCAGCATCTGCACAATGAAGTTGCGCTGCAAGCGGATGCCACACACGCCAGCGTGCCGGATGTTGCTGTTGTGCAGCCCAAACCTGCCCCACCCACTTTGTCCATGACACTGCCGGGTAATATCAGCGCATGGTACGAAGCCCCTATTTACGCGCAGGTCTCAGGCTATGTGAAAATGTGGTATAAGGACTACGGTGCCCCGGTCAAAAAAGGGGATGTTCTGGCTGAAATCAACGCACCCGGACTGGATGCACAATATGCTCAGGCCAAAGCGGACCTCCAGGTAGCGCAGGCCAAATATGGGCTGGCAACCGTTACGGCTGACCGCTGGCGGTCCATGGGGAAATCACAGGCTGTTTCAGGGCAATCCGTGTCCGTGCAGAACGCCAATGAACAATCGGCCCGCGCTGCGCTAGAAGCCGCGCAGCACAATGTGGACCATTATGATGCGTTGGAAAAATTCAAAACCATCATAGCGCCCTTTGATGGTGTTGTGACCGCCAGAAACATCAGCGTTGGGGACTATGTTGCGGCGGGCGGGGGCAACCTGAACGCCAACGGCACAGCCAGCGAGCTCTTTACCGTGGCGGACACACACGAAATGCGGCTTTTTGTCTCGGTGCCAGAGGTGTTTTCCTACGTTCTGAAACCGGGTTTGAAAGCACGTGTCACCGTGCCGCAGTACCCTAATCAGGTTGTTACGGCCAGTTTCCTCACCATTGCCAAAGGGTATGATCCCAATACCCGCACGGCAGTAACGGAATTTACCATTGATAACGCAGACCAGAAACTCTGGCCCGGTACCTTTGCTTCTGTCGCTCTTTCCGCACCGGCGGAAGGGGGCATTTACACCATTCCCACAGGGGCGCTGGTTTTTGAAGAAAAAGGTATGCAGGTGGTCACGGTCGATGCGCAAAACAAGGCGCATTACAAGGCAATTACCGTGGGCCGTATGTCTGATACCTATACGGAAGTGGATGCTGGCCTGAGCCCGCAGGATCGTATCATCAACAACCCTCCTGCTGATCTTCTGGAAGGAGAAAGTGTTCGGCTCAGCGTGCCGGAAAAAGGCTACCTGGCAACGGCGGACAGCCAGACCGATGGGGATGATGACGAATGAGCAAGCACATCCTTCTAAAAGGCACGACCCTTGCCGCGCTGACGGTCCTGAGCGCCTGTGATCTGGCCCCCACCTATCAGGCTCCGCATTTTATTGTGCCGGCCTCATGGCATGGGCAAGGATTGTTTCGGGAAGCCCAGCCGCAGGATACAGTCCTGCGGTCTGACTGGTGGACCCTGTTTGCAGACCCTACCCTGACAACGCTGGAAACACAGGCCACAGAGAGCAATGCGGACCTTCAGGCCGCTGCTGAACGGTTTATTCAGGCCCGCGCCATTGTTATGGAGGCACGGTCTGATCTGTTACCCCATTTTGCGCTGGCATTCGGATCAAGCGATAATAAGAGTTCAGCGGACAGGCTCTTCCGATACAAAGGCCCTATCACTGCAACTGATGAATATTACGGAGGTCTAGCAAGTTGGGAACCTGATATCTGGTCCGCTATTCGTAACCGTGTGCGGGCGCAGAAATATTATGCACAGGAACAGGCCGCCCAATACGCAGCAGCGCGCCTGAGCCTTCAGGCTGAAGTGGCAACGGATTACTTTTCCCTCCGTGGGCTGGATGCACAGAACGCCATTTATAGCCAGTCCATCAGCTATTATCAGCAGGCGCTGCATGTGACCCAAACACGGCTTGATAATCAGGACGCCACAGGCATTGATGTCGCCCGCGCCAAAAACCAGCTTTACATGACACAGGCGCGCCAGCTTGACGTACAGGCACAACGTGAAGTGCTGGAACATGCCTTGGCCGTACTGGTCAATGCCTCCCCTTCCTCTTTCCATATTCCTGCTGTTGCGCAGCAGGACGATGCTGAACCGACTGTGCCGCTAGGCCTTCCTTCGGAACTGCTGCAACGGCGACCGGATATTGCCGTTTCTGAACGCGAAATGGCGCAGGCCAACCGTACAATCGGCATTGCGCGTGCGGCATTTTATCCCCACGTTTCCTTCAACGCCAACGGGGGCTTTGATGGCAACGGCTTTGATCTGGCCAATCTGGCAAACAGCATGTGGTCTTATGGCGCTTCAGCGACCATGCCACTGTTTGAAGGGGGCTTACGGCGTGCCCAGTTGCAGCGCTCCTGGTCCGCTTACCGTGAAACGCGCGACCACTACCGCATGACGGTGCTCTCAGCCTTCAGAGATGTGGAAAACGGCCTCTCCCTGACGGCGCGACTACGAGCAGAAAATGTACGGCTGAAACAGGCGGTTGATGCCGCAATGCAGTCTCAGACCCTAACCATGACTCTTTATAAAGGGGGTGCTGACGGGTATCTGGATGCCTTGATTGCCCAAGTGAATACACTTGATGCCCGTATTGAACAGGCGCAGATTCAAGCGCGTTCCCTTCAAGCTTCTGTCGGACTGGTGCGGGCTCTTGGTGGCGGCTGGCAGGACAAACTGCTGCCCACGCCAAACCAGACCATGACCTTTACCGGCTTCCAGTATGAGGGGTTACGGCATCCAACACCCTCTGGCGGCATTGATGTCCCATCCACTCCCGAACAGTATGAAAATCTGGACAGGCCCGGACCAGCCTCCTCCCCACGCGATGCAGGGTTGGATATTTCTGATCCTGCTTCGGCTGCTCCCCAAAAGGAGTGAGGCAGCACTTGCACCCGCAGAAGCATCTCTGATGTACACGGCCCTTATGTATGACGCATAAGGGCCTTTTTCGTGAGGAAGGCAATGTAAAAACGGGTTCGACCACCTTCTGCATAGCTTTTTTCACCGGCGCGGAGTGTGGCCGAATTGTGGAAAAATGTAAGGTCGTTGACCGTTCTGGCGGTTCTGATATATTCATATCAATATATTTTTCATGTCAAATATATCTATACTAACTATGGAGCCGCACAATGGAAGCCCTGCGTGGCCTTTCCGCTCTTGATGAAACGCGCTTTCAGGACATGGCGCTGACATTTCGTGTCATGCGGCTGGCGGCAATATGGCGCACCAAACTGGAGCGCGCCCTGCGCCCCCATGGCATGACAGTAGCTCTGATGCGCCCCATGGCGTACCTTATGATGATGCCTGATGGTGCAACCCAGCGTGATCTGGCAAACGCCATGGATACAGACTGCTCCGCTCTTGTTCGGGTTCTGGATCTTCTGGAGAAAGAAGGGCTGATCTCCCGCCAGACCGACGCAGGAGACCGCCGCGCAAAACGGTTTATTCTGACCCCACAGGGCCAGAAAAAATGTGCGCTGTTTCATGATATTTCAGCACAGGAGGAAAAGACCATTACGCAAGGACTTCCCTCCGAGGATATCCGCAGCCTTATCGGGCAACTCGACCAGCTTCTGAACACCCACTCCGCTCGGCCCGACCTTTCATGAAAACCGTCTCACCATGACAGACACCCTCTCCACTTTGATACGCTCTTGGTTCCCCAGCATTTTTACGCATGATGAACGGTGGCGCGCAACGCTTGCCACCGCCGCGTACACAGCCCGTGTTTTTCTGGCGATCGGGATTGCCCTGTTTTTGGCGTTCACCTTTCAGCTTCAGTCTCCCATGAGCGCCGCCACAACTGTTCTGATTGTGGCAAACCCCACTGTTGGGGCCATGGTTTCCAAAAGCATGTGGCGTGTCATTGGCACGATTATTGGGGCAAGCATCAGCGTAGGTGTCATGGCGGCATTCGTGCAGTCTCCTGTGCTATATTATGCAGCACTCGCCTTTTTTGTGGGCCTGGCCTGTATGGTGGCCACATTTCTGCGGCTGTTCCGGGCCTATGCTGCGGTTCTGACCGGCTACACCATTGTTATTGTGTCCTCACCAGCCTTTGCGCACCCGGACTCTATTTTTCTGGCGGCAATGGGCCGTCTCTCCGCTGTCACAACAGGCGTTGTGGTCACCGCCTTTGTGTTCATGGTGACAACACCCCGCAAGCCCTCTCAGGTTCTGAGCACTTTGGGAGACGCCTTTCGGGAAACCGTACGCCACGCACTTTCTTTCCATTCTGCTGAAAGTAACCGCTCTTCTCCAGCTCAAGCCGCAGAGGCCATGGAAGACCAGATGCCTGGACTGGAAAATACCTCTTCCACGCCCGCCTTCCGTGGCCTGCCCCAACCATTATATGACAGCAGAGGCCGCCTGCTGGCACGCATGACGGGCCTTGGCCCCGCCATTGAATATGCCGCAGCAGATGATCGGGACATGCAGGCGCGTGTCAGCCGCCTGCGTATTGGACTAAGCCGCCTGACCGGCCTGATTGTGACTTATCACCCGTATTGGCTCAACCTTTCGCTTGCCAACGGTGCCTCCTGTCAGGTTCATCAGGAAGTGGCACAGACCCTCAAAAATATTCTGGATCTGACAGAGCAGCCCGGATGGCAGGATAACCCCAAACCCGTTTCAGACTGTATCCACGCAACATTGAGAAAACTGGACTTTCTGGAACATCAGAACCCCACGCCAACTGTTTTGGCATCGCTGGACAACACACGTGATGTCCTGGTGCAACTCGATATGGCACTGCATGACATCACAACCCGCCGCCCGGGCAGAACCTCTGTGAAGATGGCCACCTATCTGGAATGGCCCATGGCATTGCGCAACGGCACTCGTGGCATGTTTATTGCCCTGCTGGCCGGCATGTTATGGTATGTTCTGCACTGGAGCGCGGGGCCCATGCTGATGCTATACGTGGTTGCCGCATCAAGCCTGCTCTCCACGACACCTTCAGCCGCAAAAACCAGTCCCCTTATGGCTATGGGCACGGCCCTTGCCATTCCAGCGAGTTTTCTGTGCCATGTTATCGGCCTGCCCAGAATAGACGGGTATCCGTTGTTATGGATGACGGTGTGCCTCTTTCTTCTGCCGGGCGTGTGGCTGCAATTCCACCCGCGCTACAGTATTGGCGCGTTTGGCTATGCCGTTTTCTTCACCATGATGCTCTCTGTCACCAACCCTATTGTGTATGATGACATGACGCTGACCAATAACTGGATGACCATGGTTGCAGCCTGCGTCCTGCTGGTTCTGGTCTTCCGCGTTATTCTTCCGGCAGATCATAGGCTGGATGCTGCCCGGCTTGTCTCTTCCCTTACCCGCAGTGTGCAACACCTTGCCGCTGCCCCACAAAAACGGCCTATTTTATGGGTGGTGTGGGAAAGCCTGCAATTACAGAAAATTGCGCGCCTGATGATGCGCCTTTCGTTTCTTGATGAAACTGTTGACCGCAAAGGCTATACAGACGCCGCGTTTGCCTCACTCTCTCTTGGACGATTGATTGTACGCCTTCGCTGGAACGCTGGCCATACCGTTCTGGCCCCCTCTGCCCATACCGCCCTGCTGGATGCACTCAAATCTTTCAAAACATTACACCACGCACCGGAGCAGACTGCTGCTGAACTTCTGAAAACTGCGCGTATCATCAGCACCATCCCACACCCGGAAGCAGCCTGCCTTGCACGGGAACGGGTCGTCTCCTGTCTGGAACAGGCAGCTTATATCATCTCATCCGTTCCGGGCTTTTTCCATCGGTACGGCCCGTTACAGCTTTCCCGTGATATTCCCGGAGCCAATGCGGGCGTTACTGCCGCTGTTCCCCACCGCAACCCGGTGTTTGGATAACAGTCTGCTACGCCTCCAGCAGGGCTGCAAGCTGGGCTGGCATGATGGAGAATGGTCCATCCCACTGGGTGGTATCGGCCTCCATCATCTGTCCACGGATTTCATGATAGTATAGGCCCCGCAACCCGGCGATAAACGCAAAAAAAGTATCAGGCATGGTGGCAGGAGCAAGAGTTATAACCTTGGCCCCACGCGGGCAGAAAAGGGTGTTGGTCATCCCTGCCCCCATCACCCCCACCACACATTCCGCACTTTTAAAAAGCTGCACCTGCTCCAGAAATGTCAGTTCAGCCGGGTTTACCACCCGAAACCCGTAATGCTGTAACAGCGCGCGGATTTCTGGCTCCTGTACCACGGCCCGAGGGCTGCCGGACCGTACAACATAAAGACGTTGCGGTGCCACTTCTGGAACACAGGCCCGCATAGCATCCGTTTGGGCAAAGACAAGCGGAGACATATAAACGCCGTGGTCAGTCAGCCCCTCCACAATGCTCAGATCCTTGAAAAAACACACGGCCTGATTGTCCAGTGCCAGAAACTGATGCGGCTGGGTGGAAGATAACACTATGGAATCCCGGATCACGTGGGTCATAGCGTTTCCTGCATCTGGAACAACCAGACGCTGCGGCGTCATGAACTGCTCCGCCAGCCATAATCTGGGAAGCAGCTCCACCATCCAGTGTCCGTAATTATGGTCTCCCCGTTTCCGCAGCAACAAACCAGGCTCAGTTACTTCAACCACATCCGTCACGGCATGAAGACGCTCAAAAGCACGCTGACATTCCTCTGAACTATGCTGCGCAATGGTCTGGGCAATCAGCTTCTTGTCGTGCGTAAAAACCAGACCTTCTTCTGTCACATACACATCAAACAGCTTTGTCACCGTGATCGGCCGTTCAGCGTGTGTGCCTGTCAGCCAGCCTGCACGCATGGCTTCCAGAACCGGCTTTGGGACAAGATGCACGTTCTGCACACGCGGAACCGGCACACTAAAACTGGGCGAGACGATGGTTGCCACCACGTGTCGATGCACATTTTCCAGATCAGTATAATCCACCATGCCGCATTCCCTGCCTCGCCCGTTTTTCAAATAGTAAGGCAGTAGGGCCTCTTCCCCAACACCCCGCATGGTCAGTGGGGAAGGTTGACGGGCATAAAGCTTTTGTACAGATTAAATTAAGACTTTATTAACATTTTTGCGACAACAATGATTCCCTGCTCTCTTCTTTCCCACGCGCTGGGTTACAATATTTTTGCTGTGGAACAGGAGAACGTCCCGGTCCCTCACGCTCTTCTGCTGTTCCTTGTGCAACAGTACATGGCGCACGAACCGTTTAATGAAGCCAGCTATCTGCACGCCAACCCGGATGTCGCCTTGGCTGTGGGGAGAGGAGAGTTCAGTTCCGGCCAGCAGCATTTTCTCCAACGCGGTTATCAGGAAGAGCGGGAAGGACACCAACCCGCTTTTTCAGAGCACTGGTATCTGCAACAGAATCCGGATGTAGCCATTGCCGTACAACTGGGGGATTGGCCATCTGGTCAGGCCCATTATCAGACCCACGGCAAAACAGAATGGCGGAGCCCCTCACCGCAGGCTCAGCCAACATATGCTCTGTGGCAGCGTCTTCTTTCACCCTGCGCCGCCCGCACTACGCCTTCCGTTAATCCTGAAAGCAGGCCCGAACCTCATCCAGATTGACTTCTGCCAAAGTCCCCGGTGTCCAGCGCGGCTGGTTATCCCGGTCAATCAGGCGGGCTCTTATACCCTCGGCAAAATCAGCGCGCCGGACAAGATGATTGACCAGTGTCCCTTCCTGCTGAAAAACTGCGGTTAGAGAGGACAAATCTCGTGCTCGATGCCATGCCTCCCATGTCAGTTGCACGGAAAACGGGCAGGCACAGGATAACGCAAGCAGATCCTGTCTGGCCTGTTCGCTTCCGTTTTCAGCAAGATTACGCACCACATGCGCCAGATCCGGGGCATCGTAACAGGCGTCCATCTCTTGCACATTGGCCAACTGAGGCAACGGGTTGATAAGGGCGAACACATCCTCGGCCGAGCGCGTTTCGAGCAGCCCCAGCAAGTCGGGCAGGCTCTCAGAAGGCACAAGTCTATCGGCAAAGCCGATCATGACTGCGCCTACCCCATTCATACGGTTTCCTGTAACGGCCAACCTCAATCCGGACAAACCGGGGGCACGGCTGAGAATCCAGGAGCCTCCAGCATCAGGCGTCAGGCCGATCCCCGTTTCCGGCATGGCAACAACAGAACGCTCCGTCACAACCCGATAATGCGCATGGCCGCCCAACCCAATGCCGCCGCCCATGGCTACTCCGTCCATGAACGAGATGGTGGGTTTGGGGTAAGCCGCAATCTGCTGCATGATCTCATACACGCGGTTCAACTGCCGGAAGGCTTCATCTGCGCCTTCTATCTGGAGCAGTTCACAGATTTTTTTCAGATCCCCGCCGGCACAGAATGCTCGCGGAGCAGACCCTTCCAGCAGCACATGCTGTACGGATGCATCTTCCTGCCACGCATCCAGCACACGGGCTATGCCCTCTGCCATGTCCAGATCCACCGCATTCAAGCGGTTGGGACGATCCAGAATGATACGGCCCAGATGGCCTGCACGCCGGGTTTTGACACTGGGCGTGCCTGAAAGAACGTCCTCAGTCATTGCTTTCCTTCTTTATTCATGCACAAAACACTCTGTCTGAACATGTTTGAAGGAGAGCAGATGTTGGCTCTGGAGACCAGCGCCTTCCGCGATGCCATGGCCAAACTTGGAGCGGCTGTGAATATTGTGACTACAGGAACGCAGGCACACCCGGTTGGTTTTACGGCCTCTGCCGTATGCTCCGTTACAGATACCCCTCCCACATTGCTGGTCTGCCTGAAACGCGAAAGCCGGGTCAGGCCTGCTTTTACGGAAGGCGGCCCTTTATGCGTGAATGTCCTTTCCTCCGCACAGCAGGCGTTATCCAGCCATTTTTCCGGCCCGACCACCATGGAAGACCGGTTTGCCATAGGCCACTGGACAACACTGGCAACCGGGGCTCCGGTGCTGGAAGAAGCTGTGGCCACGTTTGACTGCCGCATCAGCCAGATTGTGGAAGTGGGCACCCATAGCGTCATGTTCGGGATTGTTGAAGCGCTCCGCATCAACCAGCATGTGGGCGGGCTGGTATATTTTAACCGCGCCTATCATTCTCTGCCGCATATAGCCTCCTGACAAGAAGCAACGGCATCCGTTTTTATGAGTTTACAGCTTTGTCGGTCGCTTCACTCTTTCCGGCAAACAGGCAGGATTATCGCCCATGGCACCGCCGCCCAAAAAAGATTTGTCAGACGTTCCAGTCATCACCCTCAAAGGGTTGATCCTTATCCATGTGGGGCTGGCTCTCTTTTTACTGTTCTGGGGATGGCTGGACTGGTCTCTGCCCCAGTAAGAGATTTTTTACTCCCACACTGCTTCTGGCTACGTGCGCGCCCCCATGGGCACCCCTGCTATGGTGCTGCCGGAACTGGGTAAAGATTACGCCTTCAAACACGCTCGGTGCAGTTTCCGCCGTTTTTTTGGGCAGGAAGCCTGCGGATTTTCAGACCAGCATCACGCCATCGCGCTTTCAGACAGGCCTTCTCACCCTCCAAAATTTTACGACAAACCACCGGGCGGCTGCCTCTTCATCCGATACCCGATAGCCTAAAAACTGCGCTGTCAGAGATCATTCATATCCAGCGCCCCGGCTTGATCTGAGGCGACCTGTTGCGCGTGCCCATTGAGCCAGGATGCAACAAGCCCGGCCAACAGGAACCCTACTCCTCCCAGCACTGCAATCCAGAAGGATGTTGGGTAATCCGTCTGCCATGAGAGCATAAGCCCCCCCCACGCTTCCACCACAGCCAAACCCGCAGCCGCCAGCAGCCCAACAAAAGGTGGCAGACCCAGGCGGAGAATGGCCGCGGCAGGCGCAACCATCAGCGTGAAAACCAGTAAAACGCCAGTTATCTGGGCGCATTCCGCCGTAGCAATGGCAACAAGAGCCAGAAACAGCACGTCCAGCAATGCCGTCCGCACACCTTTGGCTTCCGCCAGTTCTGGCTGCAAGGAAGCAAATAACAGAGGGCGCGCCATACCCCCCAACGCCAGAAGGCACCCCCCACTCAATATGGCCAGCCAGCCCAGCATGGAAGAACTGATACCCAGAATATCCCCGAACAGCAGGGCCGTTGCCGCGCTGGCTGAATGGGTCAGGAAATGCAGAAAAAGAGCACCAGCCCCCATGGCGACGGACAGGACAAGACCAATCATGACATCCCGCCCCGCCACTCGGTCTCCCGCCAGCCCCATCAGCACACCCGCACCCAACGCGCCCGCCGTAAGGCCTGTCAGAGGGGAAAGCCCTATCAGCAGCGCACCTGTAGCGCCTGCAAATCCCACATGAGAAAGCGCATGACTGGCAAATGTCTGGCCGCGCAGAACCAGAAACCAGCCCACCGGCCCACATACAACCGCCACCAGAAAGGCGGCCAGAAAGGCCGTGCGCATGAAATCATACTCAAGCATGCGTGTGGCCCCCCACGCACTCATGGGGTTGCAGAATGGCGCCACCACCTTCCGCCACCACAAACACACGTCCTCCCGCGCGCACCACATCCACGGGTGCTCCATACAGGGCGGTCAATGCCTCGGTGGTCAGTACGTCTTCTACCTTACCCAACAGAGCCTTACCGCGGGCCAGATACAAAACATGGTCCATCAACCCGAGCAACGGATTGATATCATGAGCCGACATCAGAACCGTCATGCCCCGAGAGCGCGCAAGAGTATGGATTCTGAGTGCTGTCTCCCGCATTCGGGCCGGGTCCAGACTAGCCAAGGGTTCATCCAGCAATAACAGAGTAGGATCATCCAGCAGAGCCTGCGCCAACAGCAATCGCTGCCTTTGCCCACCGGAAAGAGTGGCAACAGGCTTGCGGGCCAGATCAAGCGCATCTACTGCTTCCAACGCCGCCTGCACGGATTTTCGGCCCTTTGCCCCGCACCAGGGCAGGCCCCAGCATTCCCCGCGCCGTGCGGCTGCAACCATGCTCCACCCGCTTAACTGCCCACCTATCAACTTACGCATCTGGGGCATGTACCCTATGGATCTATTGCCACGCCTTACAGAAACTCCATTCACACAGATGACGCCACCCTGCGCGGGTTCCAGCCCCAGAAGCCCTCGGAACAGCGTGGTTTTTCCAGCGCCGTTGGCTCCCAGAACCCCCACAAAACTGCCAGGCGGCACACTGAAACTGATATCCTTCAGAACAGTCTGGCCACCACGCGTCAACGTGACATGGGAGAGATCAAGAGCAGGAATACTCACTGGTCTTGCCCGAGCGCCTGCGCAACCTGCGTGACTGTTTGCTGAATCCATGTCTGCCAGTGTTGATCGGGCGGCATAATTTCCAGCACAGGCAGCACCGGTATGTTTTGCTGCCGGGCCTGTGCAATCAAACGCTGGACGGACGGTCTGTCGGCTTGCGCATTATAAGCCACCAACCTGATAGCATGCTGGCTGATATCCTGTTCAAATGCCGCCACGGCAGAGGCCGGGGGCTCAACATCATTCATAATAGCCTGTTGAAAAGCCTGCTGAGTCATGCGCAAGCCCAGACTGTCCGCCAAGGGGGTAAACACGGGCTCTGTTGCCGCTACCGGCTGCCCTTCCGTTTTGGGCCTTACCGCAGCAATCTGCTCCCGCACCTGATTGACTGCCGCAAGAACGGTCTTTCCGCGCGCTTCGTAAGCGGGGGCATGGGCTGGATCAACCTCCTGACACACCACAACAAACCGCCCCACAAAAGAGGCAACAGCCGCCAGATTATACCACAGATGAGCGTTATCCCCGGCATGCCATCCGCTCCAGCCATCCGCCCTCACCACGGGGGCTGATTTCCCTCCACGTGCCTGCGCCAGTCGATCAATCCACGCATCATACCCGGCCCCATTGGCCACAATCAGCGCTGCATCATGCACAAGCCGCCCTTCCGCCGGACCGGGCTCATAAAGATGCGGATCAAGGGCGGGGGAGGCCAATATGGAATGGACATGCATGTCTGGCTCAGCCACCTGAGCCGCCAGATCTCCCCACGTATTTTCCGCAGCAACAATTGTTGGGGCTTCAGCAGCCTGAACAGCAACACTACCCGCACATGCGGCAATAAGGCAGGAGAAAACTGACACGGCAAAACGCATAAAACAGACTCACACCCTCAGTTATACCGCATAAAGGCGCATGCACCCTCACAGAGGCCCGAAAAATCGGCCAGACCACTCTGGCAAGGCTTTGTTCTTGCTCGTACCAAAGCCTTTTTTACCGCCCGATCCTCTTGTTTTGTGGCGTCAGACTGGCCACATCCCCGATCGCCAAAACACCCTTGCGCCCCAGCTACCTGCCCGACAACACTGCATATCAGGTTGTGTGATACTATAACATACCTCTTTCTCCGCAGAAACCTTCCTCCTGCTACGCTTTGCCTTCCCTGTGCTGCATGGCTAAGATACGGATAGAACGGATGTAATCATGAAATCTGCCACTCAGCCTGCACTCATCTTTCCTGAAACGCTTTCTCCCGCCACGCAGGCTCTGCTGGACAGGGCAGAAGCCCTTTGCACACATCAGGGCGCGCGACTAACACAACAGCGCCGCGAAATTCTGGGGCTGATCCTGAGTGTCAATGCGCCAGTAGGGGCCTATGATCTGCTGGAACAGATGAAAAGCCCCGACCGCCGCCCCGCACCGCCTACAGTCTACCGTGCGTTGGATTTTCTGCTGGAACACGGACTTATTCACCGTATTGAGCGGCTGTCTGCGTTTGTACCCTGCACCCACCTTCTGCATGATGACCACGCAGCCGGGTGCGATCATGACCACGATCACGACAGTATCTGCCTGCACACGGCCCAGTTTCTTATCTGCCGATCCTGTAAAAGTGTGATTGAAATCACTAACCCCAGCATTCTGGAGGCCGTGCGGGCAACCTGCCGGGAGCAAGGTTTTGTCATTCAAAGCACATCCATAGAAATTGAAGGGCTTTGCGCTCAGTGCGCCTCACAACGCAAAACGCCTGCACATCACCATTTGTAACGACGTTACTTGCCAAAACACACCCGGCGCGGTGCAAAGCCAAGCACCCTTCCCCTCCAGAACCAGTTCCGGTTGCCTGTTGCCCTGCCTGAAAAGAAACGCAGGCCTCTTTCGCCAGAAAGACTGTGCCCCGAAAAGAATTTGAAAAAACCACCAGCCACTGCGATAGAGGCAGCCCAATCGGGCAGCATGCATCAAACGGACCTGTTTTCTTACCCTTTTCCGCCCCTCCCCACATCACCCCGCACGCATTTTACTGCGGAAGAATTGCGGCTCTCCTATAGCCCGCCCCAACATTTCACGCCCCAAATCACGCCCGATAGCTGGCTTTATCTGGTCAGCAACAAAGAAAACGCTCAGCATCTTCTCTCCAGTGGTGTGCATCTGGCCAAAACGGAGCCGCTTTTACTGATAGAGCGCAATGGCGTTTGTGCGTGGCGGGATAAACTGGCAGAAGACCCCGCAACAGCAACTGCCTCTCCCTGTGTTCTGCGCTTACGCCGAAGCATGGTGGCAGACATGCTGGAACCAGACCCGGATCA